>JAWLRI010000412.1:2017130-2034792 GCA_034781795.1 Crypturellus tataupa
GCAAGTAAGGAAGGAAGGAAGGAAGGAAGGAAGGAAGGAAGGAAGGAAGGAAGGAAGGAAGGAAGGAAGGAAGGAAGACTCTCATTTTCATAGTTCTGTACAACTGCAAGACTTCACTGATGCACTTAAGTTAAGGCAAACAATGTTCAGTTTTTAACCAAAAAAAGTGATTACTGGATGTTTAGTGTTTTGAATATGAAGTCTTTGTCTGGGGTTTAAACGAATAGGCACTCTATTAAACACCAGGGAATGTATCAAGGCAAAGCAAACAAATCCAAGAGGCTGACAGGGGTGATCATGGCACAAAACCAGGCAGATGAAAAGGAGAGGGAAGTGATGAGCCCTGTATTCCACACAGGCAAGCAGCCAAGAAGCCTCTCAAGAGCAGCGTGTGGAAAGATTTGGGGTAGTTTCATCCTAAAACACAGTAATATTTAATTGTTTATAAAAGGAACCGATAACTGATTACCTAATTTTTCTTCTACGGTGAGAAATTTTTGAAGCCTGAAGATTGTGGGTATGAAACTAGAAGGTGGAACTTTTTAGTTATGGAACTAAATCAGAATCACCATTTTATAAGGAATTCCCTATTCAAGAGAGAATGTACATTACCCAAAACAAAATTACTCACAATAAAATAATGAATAGTCATCAGACAAGTTTGTGAACCATACTGTAATATTTTGCATTGCTTTCTACAATTCAAATAGGAAATATTTCTAAATACATCATAAAGTCTGTCATGTTTTGTTGAACATCAAGACCAGTTCTGTGCCAGCTGTTAGCTGACCTTTAAAGAATGTAGAGATGCAGAAATAATAAAAAAGAAATAAATAAATAAGCAGCAAAAATATAGTCCCTTAACTTCACTTTGCTCCCATCCTGTTCCTGCATATGGATACATAGAAAAATTTCATTTCAGGACTATAATATTCCAGTGTGTCTCCTGCAGCAACCGCATCTCAGAAGTAAACAAGGAAAGTTCTTAAAAATGTCAAAGCCCAGGAAAAAATGGGCAAAACCATTTCATAGCTAGTGTGTACACCAAAGGCTGCAAGTTAATGCATAGTTAAGGAGCATTTCTAATGGAAGGACAGTTTTCCCCATCACACTCCTTTATACAGCATGTGTCCATTAGAAATCTTGGATTCTCTTAAACTGAATCTTTCCCATCTTCAGCCCTTGCTCCATCCTCCCACCTTTCAACCAATGACATCTGATGTTAGAACGTAATTACTGTCGTCTTTAAGAGCACAAAAGAATAATCCCACTATTGACATTTGCAACTTTACATAAAAGTATCCTAATCGAGGCATATGGCCAAAGCACAACAGGTAGATAAAGGCGGCTACGTAACAAAGATGCACACACTGTTTAAGGGAAAAGATGGAAAAAGAGCTTCCCACCGTCTCTTGATCAGATTAAATGTCCTCCTCTTAAGGGAGGAAGTGAACCATAACTGATGGGCGCTCGATTCGGCGGGGAGGTGCATGTCTCTGGAAAAGGGTCACTCTATTTCTTTTGGAAATCGATTGCATCCTCCAGCTCCCTACTGCTATATTGCGCTGGGATATTAGTGCACAGCCCAGCTGCCGAGTCCTCCATTAGCAAGCAGCTCTGTCGGCACATCAATGCTCAACAGCGGCCAGAAATGCCACCGAGTTTTCAATTAAAGAAAACTCAACATGAAAATGAAAAAGAAATTAGGGTTGGGTTGAAAGTTTCCATCAAAGTTGTTTATGGCTGACTTATTCTCTCTCTCCTCTTCTTTGCCTATAAATATTAGAAAGTGTCTGTGAGCATCCTTAGAAAGAACACAAATGCCTTTGCTCTATTGGGGTAGCAATAAATAAGAGGTAGATACGCTTACTTGTTTGGTGTAAACTCAATAACACCAAGTTCAAGGAGGGCAAATGCCATTTACTTGTATTTGCCCTTGGCTGCATCAGTGCAGGACGCTGCTAGGATGTATCAAAAGTTGTTATGAGGTCTTTAACAAACAGTAATTGCTATTTTCCCCTATCCCTAGTCTGGTTAAAACACCCTAATCTGGTCAAAATATAGGTACGTGGTGATTCCCTAAAGTAAACGTCATTTACCCATCACTTCACACATGCGAAGACACAAAACACGATGTTTGCACCCATTAAGGTCTGATTTTAAAACTGTTTTATATTTGATCTCAGTGTTCTGAACAAATTGAGTTAATTGTTTTGCTGGCTATAACAAGACTCTATATTTGAATTATAGATTTATGTTGCAGCCAGTTTCCAAGGTAATGACCATTTAATCATTGTATATGTAGAACTGATTAATGAAATGCCAAAAAAAAACCCTAGTTAAAACCTCAAAACAAGTGGGGTCTGCAAAAGGTAAATGTAAACCTAAAAAATATTTGGAGAAAATGGGAGCTCCTGTCCAGAATTTGCTTTAACTCCTGTACACAATTTTATGCCAAGAATACGATATTTCCAATGAGTTTAAAAATCTTTATTGTATTTTTGCTGTTCAGCTGTAGTCTGTAAAACTTTGCCCAAGATACATCTAGAATGAGAAGGTGTCGCTGAGGGCAGCATCATTTCGGAGAGGGTTTTATACACGTAGGTCTTTCGCTAATCCGTATTTTTACATCTTGATTGCATTTCACAATAGCAACCAGGCACTCCAGGCAGTGTTTTTAGGGCAATTACCACAATTCTCGGTGGTCACTCTGCATTAGATTTCATGCCTTATAAAACAACATGAGGTGTGCTATAATCACTCAGAAATACACAGCCTTTCATGTCCTATTGCTTAATTAAGGAGGGTGTTTTGCCGCACAGATATTATTGCTAGTCTGTGGTTTTTAATTTTACTATACAGTAAAAGCACCCTAATTCATATTAGTAACGGGCAGACCTGCAAATTAGTGCATTTTCCGAATTAGAAAATAAGTGAATATACTGCGGGAAGAAAATCTAAACGTGAACACCACACTATTAAGGCAAATGCACTCGTTTATCCTGGGAAATACAACGGTGTTTCATTCAGGGGATATCTGATAGCGCAACACCTCGGATTTTTTTAAATATAATGAGTCTTCAGACCCCGGCCCTACAATGAGCTCCCTGTGCAGGGAGCCCTGCGCAAACACGGCTTTCAGCAGGGCATCCCCAGGGAGCACCCGGGTAACACGGAGCAGTGTGGAGACCAGGGTAACAAGACACCCGAGCGGCTTGTTGAGACAGCAGCATTTTCGGGAAGTTTGTCGTTTTTGTGAGTCAGTGGAATAGAAGCCCGTGATCTTCTAATGATTTCTACATTATCATAAATTATCATACCGTAACTTTTAAAGCTACGCTTGATTCTTTCGAGAGGCACTGAGAAGTAGAGAAGTCACAAAATTTGACCTACTTAGATAAAATAACTATCATCTGACCAAATGTGCTGCAATTTCCACCTCTATATATATGCACATATATATATATGAATCCACTATTTTTTACTAGTATATGTAAAATGGGTATCTTCACTGACAAATACTCGTTTAGAGTGAGTGCCCATTTCTGCCATCTCCCTGCTTCCTGCACAAATGAACCAAGACTGCTGCCCCTACCCCTCACCCCGACCATTTTGATGTTATGAATTCTCCACACACAGAGGATCAGATTTTTCCAGACTGCACAAGTGCTCCATTACATTTATTACAGTCATTGCTTCCAGCAGTACCCTACGCCTCGAGCCTGCAGTTGAGTTTTAGGACATCCAGCAATGGTTGTCCCTGACAATGCAGATTTGCCAGGAAAAATAAGGAAGCAGCAGGCTGTATCCATACCAGTAAACCAAAAAAACAGCAAGAAACAATCTCGACTTTTGCAATTTTATTATCAGTTCTGCTGAACTGCTGGAAGAAGCCTTCACGTGGTTTCCAATGGAGCCAAATAATGCCCCACTGGGGAGAAGCTGGACTAGTTCTAACAAATCTTGACCATGCCGATACTCCAGGTTCAAAGTCTGGTCTTTCCAGGGTGTGGGGGAACATATAAGACATATGGACTTTGACAGGAGCATCAGACTGGTGGGTCTGATTCAAACGCCCTCTTCCAGTTGCTGCAGTCTCTACTGTAGAGCTTATTGCCTCCGACTTGCTGCATCTCACTGCTGCACCTGCCCCACCAGGAACTACACACCCGTGAATCTGCCCCAGCCCACAGCATCCATGAGCTAAATGAGCAAGGACTATGGCTAAGACGGCTTTTGCATCAAGGTTATGGGCGTCTCATTGATTTACTCCAGCAGCTAAGCCAAAACTTCAGTTTTCATCTTGCGTTTGCAGATTTTCAGGTCTCCAGAATCCCACCTGCACCTGCCTGGCATCATTAAGGTTGCACAGTTACTGTCCCTAGCCTGGTGAAGGTGTGTGTAGTCAGCAAACAGCTAATGGCCTGTCTACTGGGGCCATCCATGAGGTCCTCTGCGTAGCTTCAGATGGAAAATAATCTGTAGGCAGACTGCCCAAACCTTTGCAGTAGTGAGTCCATAACTGCCTGTATTATGCTGTTTTGTTGCTTCTTTCCAGGCAGCTGGTGCAAGTCGTGTTATTCGTGCTTTCTGCCCCACCAGCAACAACTGGGCATGGAAATATGGAGAGGGAGAGAAGGCATGGGACTGGCATGGGACACAGGTTTCACCTTAGGTTCCCAGGAGAAAAATGTACACCATCCTTCCCAAATGTGAGGAAACACTGTGCTTCTATCACAATACTTAGCAAGCGCTCTGCAGCTGGAGACTTGACTATTTGTTACTATAAACCATAAAATTATTGAGTCCATTTGAAATTCTTCTGGGGCCATGACCCACCACAGCACTGACCTCACAGATTGCCTGCAGGATCGGGGAGGAAGTTTTTTTCTCCTGTTGACTTAGGGAAAGCAGGGGGAAAAAAGAATAGTTTTATGTTCTCTGCAATCATAAATACCTGCATTTAGTCTCCCTTTCGCAAGCAAAACAATCCAATGTTGCAACCTCTTCTGCCAGGCCCTCTTTTGCACTCCTTGTAGTTACTGGCCAAAATCCATACGGATGTCACAGGGAACAAGAGGAGACTCTATATACAGGCTCTCCCTATACTTCTCACCATCTGTGCTGAAGTAAACAAAAAAAGCCATATTAAAATCAAGCTCAGCTGGAAACAAAAGGAAAGAAGGAAATACCAGCAAAACACCAGCAGTTCCTTAATGTGAAGCAATAAGCAGTTTAAAAAGGTGTTACAAATAATGGAGGACTTAAAAAAAAGTTTCAACTGCATTATATGCAATTTTCTTAAACATAACCATCTTGATGACCTTTCTTGTATTCAGTGCTCATTTCACTACTCGTGTAATATAAAAAATAATCTACAGTCTTCATTAACCGTGTACACAGTAATACAGACTGTTCTAAGTTATCGACTGCTATTCACGCCTGCAAGGAGAGAGGTTTCCTCGTGATGACCCCAGCTCTGGCACACACTGTGTGTATGCTCACACTGGTCCTGCTGCATTTAGCAGAGGACCTGGAGTCCAGCCCCAAAGATGATGCTCAAGACCCACGAGGTGAGAGTCCCATCCAACAGAATGTGCTGGCAGGGCACAGCCTTCAAATCAGCAGAGCATCCCAGGTTAGGAAAATATCCCTAAGTCTTAGTGCTTATGTGCTTCCCTGAGCCAGTCTGATTGCTCTAAGTCTTCTCCCTGAGGCAGACATAAGGTTTACAGAGCCAGTTCCCAAATTTGGCCAGCCCAAGGATCATTTAAATGTATCTCTCCCCTCTCCCTCGTTTCTCTGCTGAAAGAGCTAGGTTGGCTGCACATCTTATTCCTATCAGCCTTTATTAAGTTTCTTATAAAAGGTGCATAGAAAAAAAAAATCAGCATCCCAGACGTCTTCTTGGATTTAAGATCTTAACAAATGAGGACACAGCTGGGCTACTTGGTCCGTGGATTTGCTAGCTGCAGGATTAAGTTCAGCTGAGCTGAAGTTCATAAACCAAGTTATTGACTTTAAAAATTCTCATACCGCTTATCTAAACATAGCACATTGAAAGAGCACCCTCCCCAGAATCAAATGCAGTAAAGCTTTCTCAATTATAGGCAGCCTCCTCCTGTACGGCAGCCCTTACCATCACCCAACTAGCCTGCTACGTCTACTTTATTTCAGGACTCAACCTCAAGTTGCTCTAAAAATGTAAAAATATAGCCTTTTCCACCTTCTGTTCCCCATAAGCATGGTTTAGGCAGCAAAAGGTTGGCTTCATACAGCCCAGTGCCAGGATGGGAAGCAAATAGTGACACACCAGGCATCGCCGTCCCTCCACAAAGCCCGGGCTGCCATTAGGCACCGCGAGCCTAAAAGGATTTGTTTCTGGTCTGAAGTTAGCAAGGTGCCTTTGTACGCTGCCTTTCACTAAAGGTCTGAGCCAGCTGCCATTAAAATCAATGAAAAGACTCCCATTGACTTCAAAGGAATCAAGATATGCCATATAGTGCAGCAGGCAAAAAAAAAAAAAAAAAAAGAAAAAAAGACAAAGGGAAAGAAAACCTCCGTCTCCTAGTCTACACTTTAGAGTTTTCTATAGTCTTCATCGGAACAATGTTCTAAAAGAAAAGGCTGGAAAAATGTCTAAAAAACAAATAAGTCAATGCTGAAAACTGCAAAAAGTGAAAGTTTGTGGGAAAAACAGGCACTTCCCCATTTTAGTCAAAACGTGCGCTTTTTTTTTCTGTCAAAAATATGTTTTCAATATCAAATATATGACTAGTTTAAATTCAGAACAACCAATACATCCAAGAGAGTATTTTAACATATATAACCCTTTAAGGCATACGCACTCTTGCTTGTCAGTCACCAGACTTCCAGCTCTGCATTTCTGTGACATTGGAGCCCTAAAAAAGCTGTTGGATATTAGTGCTTTTATTGTCTGTGTTTACAGGGAGGACCCCAGCGCCTGCCTCTCAGCCCTGGGCTCTGTGACAGACATGAGATGGGATAACGCAGATAAGAAAGAGAAGGATTTATTTGAGTAGAAAAGAAGGCTAGGCTAGAAATCCAGGCATGCGGCTTTGTAGATGCATATATTTAAAACACCTTTCAGCAGCTTTATATACCATTACAGTTATTGGATTTTTCATCTTTGCCTTAGACATGAATTATTTAATTAGAAATTTCAATACCTATATAACTGTGAAACCCTTCTACTATTATCCCTTTTTGAAAAAATATTTGCACCTGGGAGAATTGCCCAGCAGAGAGAACTCTTATTGAAATCAGGACAACTACGGAGGTAGGCTTGGTTATTCAGGTAGAGTGGATCAGGGCACATTTGGGTTCATATTTCTTTGAATGTACTGACCCAAGTTTTGGTTACTGCCTGAGGAACACCATTTGCTACCAAACTATTCCTTCTGCATTCCGCGTAATTCAACAGAACAAATCTTGAAAGCATCCAGATGTCTCTATTTTTTAAAAAACACCATTTCTAATTAATTCTCAGGTCTTAAAATATTTTATAATTTCATATCTCCAGCAGGTTTTTCTTCCCCCAGTAGACTACTTTGAAGGAATCGCAAGCTGCAGACACTTTATGCAAAGCACTTGTTCTTTATGCAAAAGAAGATCACATAGGCAGTTCACATCCTGCTATTTACAGTAAGAACAAGTGTGTTTTTACCTCCTGTGGCAGGGTCAAGTGTGTGGCATGTTCAAGGAAGGAAAGGAAAGGTACTTTGTATATTGTGTGCAATTATACAATATGTAAAATTGACTCTAAATATGTAATTTATATAATGGATCCTTGCTGACCCATTCGTGCAGTGGCTCCATGCAAGGAATTTCCATGGGCTTTCCCTGTGGTTCTGCTCAGGAACATTGCAGCCCGCGAGCCTCGTCTGTCCTCTCCTTTTGACTCGCTCCACACGTTGGAAATGGGACCCCGACATGATCCCCGGGGGTCTGTGCTATAAATCTTAATGTGCCATTAAGAGGAATGACTTAGTCCTTAAATAAAAGTAAAGGTCATCCAAATTAGCAACAAAAATGAAGCAGCATGTGTTTCCCAGCAGGTTATGTGCATTGCATCACTCCACCAGCCAGATGTTTTGCCATCCATTCTGCTGCACCATCCCTGGTGTTGCAGGGCATAGGCAGCTTTAACAAATAAAAGAGTTGATATGAGTTTTGAGGAGTATTTCTATTATAACAGGGTGGACAGGCTGGTTCATAAACCAAAGAGCTATGCTGAAAGCACTGTGCAAGGAGGGTGTTTGTCTTTTTATTTCCTGGAGCCTTCTCCTTTTCCCATGTAGAGAGTACTGTTGTGTAGGAGTGCTGGTAGAATAGCAACCGTGCCAATGTATAGAAAGAAATTATTGCAAATAAATGGTCTTCTTTGCAACCATCATCTCATAGCTCTGTCTCAGAAATCCACGTGGAGTGAAGAGGCCAGATAGAGCAGAATCACAGACCTGTTGAGATTGGGAGAGATTTCTGGGGACCATCTAGTCCAACCACCCGCTCAAGCAGGGACACCCAGAGCACTTTGTCCAGGACCCTGTCCAGACCTGCTCACTGTGCTCCTCATGTGGGCACAGGACTGGCACGAAATCACTGTGCAAATGTTCTGCGCTCGTTTGGAAAACATTCCTTTTGGTATCCGTCAACATACTACAGTGACCTGGAGAATATTCTGGAGTTTCATGAGATGGTATCATGAGAAAGTGGCTGATTTTTACGGTGAGGAATCCCCATATCACCTGGAAATGCACCGGTTCATAAATCCAACTGAAAGTTGAGCTTTCAGGTGCCCAACAGCTCAGGGTTCCAGCTCACGCACTTTGCTTGGCAATAGCTGCTGATAGCAGGCAGGGAGCAAAGCACTGCATCAAGAGGAAAGATTATTTGATTTTGAGTTGCAGTAAATAGTGAATATGAATCCCAAGGATGGATAGCAGTAATTTTTGCTGACCCTAACGTCACAATGTTTCCTATTCCCTTTGATCTGCGTTCAAGAGGGCTCTGCCATTCTCTTGCTCTTGAGCCCTGCATGATGCCTTGACTTCATGAATGGCAGCTCCGGTGTTTGGAGATTGCAGTGCAGGATGCCCTAACCCCCGTGTCTGACTTTGCACGAGCAGCTGAGTATAAAGGGATCCCTCGGGGAGCAAAGTTAAGCGCAGATGTGTCTCTGGCTGACGACTTCTGAAACAAAGGAGTCCCAGCTCCCCACGATACCAGGATTAGTTTTTATCCCCGGTGCCTAACAAGATATTGCTCTTTAAAAGAGCCATTGGTGCACTGGAACAGGAAATATAAATGCCACATCCAGGAGGGGGGGGAATGTTTTCAGTGCAATAACAAATACCCTGGAACAGTCTGCACTGGCAAGTGAGCAGAGGATTACATTTAAATTCAACATTCTTAATGTACATTTCTAATCTTAAATTTCTAAATAGATTAGCCATTTACAGGATAAATAACCGCTTCTGCAGTCATTCCAGCTAGTATAAAAATCATAAAGGTTAGCAAACTGCATGGATCAGAATATAAACTAATCGGCATCTGGGATTAGGAAGAAATCTCCTCCAATTCATTGGAAGAGGCTTACTCAAATAGTAAACGGAGCCCATTATTCTGTTTTGCTGTTAATAACTCAGGTGACATTTGCCATATGCCATCAAAGAGACCAGGGTCAATATGAATTTTATCTCTGTTAAGGCCTGCAGGTTCAGCCTCAAATTGTGAGTCCACAATTCAATGTCAAGTTGGGCCTTCCAGTCTTTAAATAGTTTTTTTGAAAGCAGATTCCTTAGGAATTGTGTGATGCAAAGTGAAGGGAACAAAAATAGGAGAGGTAGAAAATAACAGAAATAAGATTTTAACAAAGAACAAATATTAAAGTAGGATTTTTTCTTTGTTTGTTTACTGTGCTAAAGCTATCCCTTTAAATTGGAATCACTGTGTATCTCCAATCAAAGCACATTCAAAGAATTTATTTTAGTATGTCCCTAGCCACATTTACACAGCAATTTAGGAACATTATTCATATGCTGAGTTTCTCCAGAAACAGGAATAAACCAAAAAAAAATTTTTTTTTGCACTTGAAATACGGTTAAAGATGGCCTTAAAACAAGGATAAGAATGAACATTGTCCTCTTTGTCTTTTTTTCTACAGCAAAATTTGACAGCCTTGTGTAGGAGGAAATACACTTCACTCCCTTGCCCTACAAAATCTCTAGGATAGTTGTTCCATAGGCTTGGTGCAAGATCTGGAAGATCATTTCAAGGTTTCTTTTTTTCTAGGGTTACTTCAACTAGGTTTCTGGTCATATGAGAGGTTGCATCCTCAGTGCACAATGCCAAGTGAAGGTCTGCAAGCCAGGAACACGTTCCCGAGTGACCAATGTGTCCAGGCTGCTGTTCACTTCACAAACTATATATTTACTTTACTCACATGTTCCTGGGGAAACCGTAAAACAATGGATGAAGATGGAAATTACAAGGAATTTTAACCACTGGCAATGAGTGATAACTCATGGCACTTTGAATATCTTATGTGCTCCTAAATCAAAGCTTAAATTAAAGGTAACCTACACTAGTGTGATTTCTTGTTCTCCGAATACTTTCCAGATCTATCCTCTGAGCAATGAAGAATTTTATCTGTAATAAATAATAACACAGCTTGATGCCATAAGACACTAAAACCCCTGAACTGTGGTTACCAACTGATGCTGAGGTTTCTCTGCCTGGGTTTTATATCTACATGCACTCACTGCCTGAAATTAAGGTGGGTGTTCACAAGTAAGCGACTTCTGAAAAATCATTAAGTTAAGTAGCATAAAAAGCAAAGCCCTCATAGCAAATGACAGATGATTAGAGAAGTGAAAAGACAGCTCTATATTAAACATTCTCTCTGAAACAGTTAAACCGGGAGCAAAATGTCTTTTGGAGGAACTGCTACAGAGGGAAACCTGGTACCTCCCAAAGTAACCAGGCATAACGCAAGACATGAAGAAATTTAGTCTGCAGACCTGTAACTGTTTCTCCTATGAAAAAAAAATATGATGGGGAATTTGATATTTCCGAATAGCAGAGGAAGGATATTCTCCTCTTCCCCTTGAAAAGCCTACGGGATTTCTCTCAGATCAAAATCGTTGCAAAAGTTTGACGTCAAGTATAAAACCTGCCCACTCACTTTGCAGCCGCGCCCCAGCGAATGCCCTCTTGCTGCCCTTTAAAATGAAACGACCTGTTGCCAGCAGGAGGAATTTGGCAGCCTTTCCCTTGCCACGCGGATGGGGCCATCCCACCACCCTCCTGCCATCCTCCGAGGTCAGTACACGGTGTCTTGAACTCAGTGCAGCTGCTTGCGAAAGGCCAGATCGACACCAACAACTGGGATCAACTTCAAGAAAGAAGCCTTGGGCTAGCAAATAATAAATAAATATTAAAAAAACAAACAAACTTTTTTTCCCCCACAGTGAGCAAAATCTGTACAGTCACCACCTAAGGGCTTTCCTTGCCTTGGGCACAGAAGGCATCAGCATTTAGGGAGTGCAGGCTAAAGAGTTTCACTCCAGCATCTCCTCATTTGGTGCAGGGTCAAACTTCCCTACCTAAGACAACCTCGGATGCAACGAGAGGGGTGTCTGGACTCCTACTCATGCGAGACAGAGGTACCGATATACCCAAATACCCAAACTGATAATCTAGCCATTCCTCAAAGGAAGGGAATTTAAAATATCCCACTTCCCAAATCCTGCAGCCGGGGTCGAGTGGTTCGGAAATTGGCATTGGCTGTGAGGAAGGCTGAGATTGAGGCTGAATTATTCAGAGAATAAAGTGTCAGATACAATCATGCAAATTATTACCCTAGGGTGGAGGGAAAGGGGAGCAAAAGGAGAGAAAATCAGGAAACCTCAGAAAAAAAAAAAGTACACACGTCAGCCCAGCCATAACCCTGCCTCTTCCCATTTTTTTTGCAGCTGACAGTCAAGAAAAGTACTTTTCTCTATGAGAACACTCCAGAAAGCACAGCACATACTTGCTTGAGCACACATCTGTGTGGGTTTTCATTCCTAGTGCTTACTGGGGCCTCGGTTACCTTCAACAGCCAATTTGCTCATCTAATATGTTGTTTTCCCCCTCTGGCTACCACGAAACAAAGCTTCAAAGGAGATGGGCAGGAAAAAGAAAAAACAAGAAAGAACAGAAAATCCTCCTCGCAAATGTTTTTCTCTTTTATATACGCTAATACATACTCTCCTATATACTTCTAATTCTGCTTGCCTGGAAGAGTTCCCACTATTTATATGTGTGCAAGTGCATACACACCCAGGCTCCCTAAGCCCCGTGGGTGGCACAGAGCAGGGCTATCCGCACCCAAACCCTTATGTAGCACGGTCAGTGCCTGGGTATTATTCTGTGCTCACAGTGCTTTGATTACTCTTAGGAAACATTATGAAAATCAATTGGGATAATTACTAATTCAAATCACCAAAAAGGGATTCAATTCATTTGCTAGCAAGGGAGTCGAGATTTGGGGGGTTTGCATTTGTTTTGTTGATTTTTTTTTGTATATATTCCCATGAACTCATCCGTAAGATCTGTGCTACATATAGGACTTATTAGATAAAATCCCATGGACTGTTCAATCAAAGAAGTCAGATAGATTGGCACTGTGCTCCTTTGGGGTAAAAAAGCATCTGTATTTCCAAATACAACAATTATTTTGTTTGGAATATTCACCACAGCTTTGTTAATCAGATCCTTATCAATTACATAAACAAATTTCAGAAATTTTCACAGAATTCAAAAACAGAGCAGAGAGTCTGGTTTATCACAAAGCAACACGTTTTATCCCTATTGCAAACCTGAAAATTAAGTTGCAGGATTTTTGTCCACAGGAGAGCAGATTTGTGTGTAAGGGCAAAAGGGGCCCTGTCCTCAAGTCCAGGACCTTTGCAGAAGAATGAACGGATGGAACAAGAAACATTGTGATGATCCCAGGATGGAAACCCTCCCGGATGCTGTGATGTTTTTGTGCAAGAGAAAGAACCTGCTGTTTCCTCCCGGGTATCTTTTCCCTGGGTCAGTACGTCCATGTGGTGACCAAGTCGCTTCTCAGCTGCTTCCTTGATGAGCTAAGTAGGCTGAGCTGCTTATGCCTCGTGTTGTCACGCTTGCCTTCCGAATCCTTTTTCATACCTTTCCTTTGAACTAACCTTTGCATCGCCCGTGTCGCTTTTGAACCGTGAACACCCAAACCGGACACGGTGCCTAACAGCGGTCTTACCGCCGCTGCGCATGCAGGCGACATCAAATCCTCTTATCTGCTGCACGTTGCTCCCTTTTTTTTTTTTTTATTCACATCTCAGGTCTGCACTGGCCTTTTAGCCACAGAGCTACAGCAAGATTTCATTTTGAAGCGTTTATCCAAAAAGGAATCCTAAATCTTTCTCAAAGTCTCTGCTTTCCAAGAAATTCTCCTTGTATCTTTTATTCACCCTTACATTGCCTTGCACCTAGCTATGCTCAAGATTTGTATTATTATTATTATTTTGACCTCTCAGTTAAGCAATATGGGTCATACAGCAATACTAATTTGATTCTCATCACTTACTCTTCCGTTTCCCACTGCTAACCTGTGCCAACTGTAAACCTTACCAGCAAAGATGCTGCAGTGCTTCTTAGACTGGCAATAAAATTATCTGGCCTTTAGCCAAAAATGAATTCCCAGAGGAATCCAATTAAAAAAAAAAAAAAAAGTTTTATGTAACATTCAGGATGTGTGCCAAGCATCAGCCAAATCAAATCCAGGCGCACCAGCATCATTTTCATCCTGCTACCAGGCATCGGGTAGACAGAAGGAGAAGTTATTGTACGCAGCTCTGGAATTCAGCAGGTTTGAGGCTGAATCTGCCACGGGGTTCCTGGAGGACATCAGGTAGGTAACTAAACCCCTCCTGTCTCTCTCTGTGCAGTAAAGCAATACCCTCTGCAGCCCATGGTGTTGCAATGCTGAACTCTCCAGTGCCTCTCAACACTGGTGGACAAGCCACCTAGACCTTCATGAACCATCTTCAGGCATCAGCCTCACGTGCTGGCTTGGGGATAAACTAGTTCTAAGCTGGATGCCTCCAGGGGATGCTGACTTAGGTGGATCAGCTCTCTCTGTAGGCACTCGCTTGCCTCCAGCTCCTTAGTGTCATCCTAATCCTGTTTTCTTCCAGCAACCCAACTCAACAGGTACTTAACATTTACACAGAAACGATGTTGAACTGGAATTAATTAAACTGAATTAGATTCCAGCATTGGCGAAGATCATGTTTGGAGGCCATATAAATATATAGAAAAATGATGTGTAGCTGCTTAGCCAAAATATTATAGCATAAATGGGGATCTCTACTGAATGACGGAATGGCATCGTGTCATCTCCATGCCCAGGGTGTCACAACACTGTCACTCCGCAATGAAAGGAATTGTTTGACAAGAATGGGGTGCACGATGTATCTCCTAAGGTAACTGTGACTGAGTCATTTATATTTCTTGTTCTTGCTCTCTCTTCTAATCACGCCACAGATGGCAGGAAATAGAAGTCAAACTAATTTAATACAGTCAGCTCACAGTGGAATGTATTTTCGTTTTCTCCACATCATCATGAGGAATAGGTGAAAAGTTACTCTTCCAGACAAACAAACCAAACAACATAACTTCCTCCAAAATAACCCTGAAAGCCCAATTCCTCCCACTCTCCATCCAAAAGAAATGGCATATTGGACTTAATTCACCCAAGCTCATAAAGTGAGGCAAGTACTTCAGTGACAGTGCAAATGCCTCTCCATGTGGTCAAGCAGGGCTGGAGGTGACTTGAAATGACTCGAAAATAAAGTTATTAAACAGACTTTTCATAAGCTTTTGGAAAAAGTTCCAGTAAACTCCTGATTTTTCTACTGCCTCCAACCATTGGAGCTTTTCCCATAACTCAGGAACAAACTCCGGACTTTGCCAATACAGTAAAAGACATTTTGGTGGTACCACTGGCCATCAGAAGCCAAAATCATGACTTGAGCAGAAGCCATGTCTCTCCTTTGGGGGAAGTTTTATCAAAAAGTTCTGTCATATATAAGAGAAATCAACTCAATATACTGCTGTCCTTATAAGATCAGACTCTTCTCTTCCATCGCTAAGTCAGGGACAGATATTTTCCTGACTTCCACCTACTTTCAGAACTCTGAAACACTGAACATCTATCACCAGGACTTCAGGCAGCAGCAAATTAAACCATTGACATTAGTAGCCAAGATGTAAACATATAATGAAGGAGATTTGGTGAAAGCAAGAGTCAAGTCATATAGCCAAAGCCTGGAGAGGAGACATTCCTCTTTGACTCAGACAGACCTCATAAAGATCTCATACAAAAAAAAGAGCTCAAAAAGATCTCACACAAATTTTGGAGATGAAGGTTCATTACTTTTGAAGGGGCTTGATCTGCATCAGAAGACAGGAATTTTCAGCACCAAACTAAAGAACTATATATTTTAATCCCTTCTAATAAACATAGATGTGTCTCTGTGAAGCATATCTGAGCCTGGGAACATGGTGTGTTACATAATAAATGGAAAATGTTCATAGGAAACCCTTTATAAAATCTTGGCACCTTGGCACTACCCAGATGCCTCCCATGTACCAATAGCTCAGGAATTCCTCAATCTATCCCTTCAAACAGATGCTACACGAGGGGACAGCGTTTCCTGAGTGCTGAGGAAGGACATTGGTGGCCGTGCATCACTCCCAGTGTCGGGAATAGCATGCCAAGCTCTGAGGAATGTCTCCACACTCAGATATTAACCTAAAATTTTAAATAATTTTTGCTGGTGACTTCATTGAACCACAAGTGGGATACCCAAAATCATGTTTCATCCACTGGCCCCTATCTACAAAGCTCGGGTGCTTCCCTTTCATTGTGAAACTGAGAAGAAAACACGGAATGCCAAATATTAAATGAAAAAAATGAAGCACTTCCAACGAAAATTATTCAAGTTACTAAAAAAAGAAAATCCAAGCATGAAAATTTATTTAAAATATTGTATTTAATGCAAATAATCTCTTTTCATGAAAAATATGGCTCAAATTTCTGCATTTAGATCTGGAATAAAGTTGCTGAGGATCAATAAATTCTTTTAAATTTATAGCTATACATAAAACCTGACCCTATGCCAGCATCTGTAAACCAGGTATTTAATAAAATCTGAGGGAAAGATTTAAATTCCGTCTCCTGAAGTGAAAGAATCTGAAAGCACATCCCTAAAATGAAGAACTCAGGAAAAAAAATGGTCAGTATAATAGACCTATAGAGTTTTATAGCTTAAAAGTGCTGTCCAAATATTAGCTAAATCCTTACTATAAACCTGCAAGGCAGATAAGATGGAAGCACTTATGCTAAAAATAAATAAAACCCAGAACTGTCTCATATAACTGTAAGATTTTATTAAAAATAAACAGGGCTGGTCGGTCTCCTTAACCTCAAGGTCACAAAACAAAGTGCCAGGCTCTGGAGGAGAGCAGCAGCCAGGAGCCCTCCGAAACCGCTGTGTCTAATTACGGATCGCAGCGAGTCTCCCTCCGCGCCGCGCTCGCCTCAGCCTCGGGGCAGCGGTGACGAGAACATCCAAATGCCACCGGGAGAATGACACGCTCCTTGTTGGGTCAACAGTCCCATGGAGGCTTCTTCTCGTCGGCCTCATCACACTCGGGTCAAACTATACGTGCTGGGCAAATAACAGCGCGGCAGGGCAAATAGCACCGAGCGGGGCTCTCGTGTTTGAGAAGGAGAAAACTTTAAAAAAATAAATAATTTTAAAAAAGGCAAAATTTGGGTGGAAATCACAAGAGCGCGGCATGCGGGTGCTTGCGGAATAGTTCCGATCGAAGCCGGGCTGACCTCCTGAGCCTCCCATCACACCGCAGCAAAACGCATGTGGTTTTGGTGTTAACACGGGTGATACCAGGAACGTACGGAGCCTTTGCGGTTCCAAGCGAGGCCACATTCTGCTAAGAGGCTGCTGCTATCAGCGCCGACGGTGGCTGTTTTGCTGCGAGTGCCTGAGTCCCTCGCAAGGCGGGTTGTTTTTTGCTGCGGTTTAGGGATGCTGGGGAGGGAAGGGGGATCGCTCTGAACTTACAGAGCGAGCAGGAGCGAGCGGGCGGCCGCGGCCCATCCTCGCGCTCGCAGGAAGCGGGAGACAAAGTGCTCAGTGTTGGAGCGGGCGGCATGTGCCCAGCGGGAGCCGGCGACGCGGCCGCCGGCGCGGAGCTGCGGGCTCCCATGCGGACGGGCTGTGGCGAGCGCCCGCACGGTGGCCAAACACATGCACGTACCTATGCACATACGTACACATGTACAAAATAAGTACATATAACGTGTGTATAGAACAAGTACATATAACGTACGTATAATACATATAACATATGTATGAAACAAGTACATATAACGCGTGTATAAAACAGGTATGTATAACAAATGCATCAAATAAGTGCATATGTATAAATATACAGTGTGTTATTTTACTAGTTGCGTGGAGAGAAACGTGCCGACCGACCCCGACTCCCGGTGACTCCCAGCGGCCCCCAGGGGAGGCGTTATTAAATA
>JAWLRI010000412.1:2035600-2062010 GCA_034781795.1 Crypturellus tataupa
TCTTTTTTTTTTTTTTTTGCTTTATTTTTATTTTCTCCTTTTATATTTTCCCCCTCTTTCCCTGTTTCCTCTTAACTTGTCTCCCAGCCCAAGTGCTGCCTGGTGCCGTGGCGAGTGCGGAGAGACACATCCCCCTGGGTCCCTTAATTTATTTATATCTATATATATATCTATATATATTATATATTTCCTCCCTGTCCCCTCGGAAGGGCTTGCTCAGCATGGGGAGGCGCAGGCGACTTTCCTGGCCGCCGTACTGGGGATTTCTGCTTCCCCACGAAGGTGGGGAAAGGGCTGGAGGAGGCGAGTGCTGGTGATGGATGGTGGCGGTTTTCAGGCACTTCGCAAATTCTTCCTGTTTATAATTTTTTTTTTCCTTCCTCCCATCTCTAGCTTCATTTATGAAGCTAAAACCAGTGCTCGGATATTTAGGAATCTTTAAGCTATTTTTCCCCCCCTCCCCATCCTAAACCACAGCACCCTGGCTGTGTAGCTGCCTGTGTTTGTTTATCGTACGTGAAAACCGCTCGGAGAAACGCGGCTTTCTGGTGGCTGGATTGAGGGGGTTTTAATCACTTTTCCATCATCGAAGGAAATGACTGTGTGTGTTTGCTCTAGGCTCATAATTTTTTTTTAACAGATGCTTGTAGGGCTTTTTCTGCTGCATGAAGAAACTTTTATTTCCCCCCCTCTCCTTGCCATATTTCTTTAAAACAACAGAGCGAGTGTGTGTACGTGCAGGCACGTGCGAGCCCTTTACCAGTGATTTAAACACAGTTATTGGGCTGTCCTTTTGAGGTCAATTTTGAGGTGCTTAAAACCCAAACTCCTGTAGCTTTAAGGTGACTGCAGATAACAGTATTACTGTCTCTTATAATTAGCAATCTGCTGAAACTTTAAATCCCCCTTGATAGATGTTATGATCGGTGTGAGAGAAGGAATAGGATTGTAGCAAGTGTAGGGTTTCTTTTCTTATTTTCTTTCCTCCTATTGAAATAAAGCAACAGTGTGGCTTTCTCCTATTATTGTTATATTTTAGATTAAACTGCTAATGGATATTTTTTTCCTCTGTCAGGAGGGGGAAAATAATAAAGTACAGCCATATTTTACCCTGACATTTATCTGCGTCAAACTTTAGTTATGCTCAGTCGGTTGTTTAATCTCCGAGGCAGAGCATAGAGGGTTTTTGTTCTCCTAACCTGTCCTCGCCGTGGGTATTTATGGAAGTTGTCTTCAATTGAGGATGAAATATGGGAGCTATGCGAGTAATTTAGTGACCTATCCAGAATAATACTTAGGCGGCGTATGTAAACGGCATCTCTCGCTGCCTCTCTTCATATGGATCTCCTCCTATAGCATCTACTCTGATACCTCCTAATAGGAACTAAATAATGCATGCGACGTTTTAATTGAAAATTGAAGTTCGGGGTTTAGCTTGCTGCCTCCTGCGATGCACAGAAGTATCGTTGCGGGTTAATCGCAAGCCCCAAACCCACCCAGCCGCATGGAGTAGCTGCCTCGCACGTGATGCCCGTTACCGCTCGGTTTGGGTAAGCGATCGTCCGCGTTCGCTGCCCGTCCTGCCGCCGCTCTGAAACGCACCTTGGGTCCCCGATCTTCTTGCGAGCGGCCCGAGCTTCCTGCGTTTGCTGTCCCCGGGAGCGTGCGAGACACGTGCGCGCCGTGTCAGCCCCTTCCCTTAACAACAAAACCTCGGAGCGAGCGTTCGCCGTGAATTATATTACTGAAATAAAATATTCTATAGTTGTCATGGTTACAAATAGAGGCCGGGTTACTGGTTTTCATCTGCATGCTTGGGGGGGAGGGGGGGAAGAGGAAAAAAAAAAAAATCTAGTTTTGTCACTTTTTAATTGCATTTCTAATGAGCGATGACGGTCCTGCTGCAGGCACCCAATGTGCCGGGTGCGTGGAGCAGCGCGCGGGCTTGGGCAGAAGTCATGTTGAACGAAGGGGTCGCGTGATGGAGCGGCCCCATCCCTGCTCACTTTGGCGTTTTAGGAGCAGAAATCCTGTGCAAGGAATTCCTGTGTTCTTCCAGATCAGTGTTGTGGCAGCGCTGCTGCTCCTGCTCTCCAGACTATACTACAAAGTGTATCGGGGGGACGTGTCACCTGGAAGCTGCTTGCGGAAGGGAGAGGGTCGCTCGCTCCATCCTTGCGTGTCTCAAAACTGGATGCGATGTTGGGGTTTGCTGCAGACTGTCGCTTCTAACATCCACTTCATCCCCTGTGGTTCCCCAAGTTGGCTGTGCTGGTGCTGCCAGCGATACTGCTCTCTCACGCGTAGCTCTTTGCTCCTGTTTCGGTCAGTTACTGCCCTTGGAGTCGCTCCGGCTCGGCACTGTTCTACCTACATGCAGAATCGGGGCCGTAACTGTTTTTTTCTTTTCATCTGTCAAGGTTGATGCTGTTCCCTCGTGCTGGTCCTGATGCTGTTTCTCTTCCCTGCTGTGTGCTGCACATCTGCAGTTCAGTCCTGGCGGCGCTTACTTGCTTCCCGGACCTTTTAGTTGAGTTCCCAAACTCCCAAGCCAATGTCCGCAGCTCTCCTAAAGCACAGCAAAACTGAGGGGGAATTCAAACCCCTCTCCTTGCACACGCAGAGACTTTGTGCAGTCTCTATTCACAATCTGTTTTGGGGAACTGGTACCCCTAGATATGTTCATGGAGAAATTCTCATCTCTCATGCATTGTCCAACTCCCCTGCTTGCCATCATAACATATTGTAGGGTGATTTTATTTTTTATTTATTTTTAACCTGAATCAAAACAGTTGTGGAGGATTTTTTTTCCTCTCATTCTCTTAATGATGAAAATGGCCAAAGAGTTAGTTGCTTTAAATTATTTAGCATCCCAGCCCCGGTCTTCGGTCTGCAAGTGCAGCCTTACGGAAGCGCTTGCAAGAGCGCCCACTAAGTACGCCGATCCCCTTGGATTTGCTGCCGTGCGGAGCAGGAGCCGGGAATCGGGCAAGCCGGAGGCCTGATCCTGGAGCTTCTCCATTTGCAGACTCATCAGCTCCATGGCACAGCACCGAGGTCTGTGCACTGCTCTGATAATTGCTGCTTTGTGCTGTAATCAAGGCTCGTGAAAAAATTCAGCTGGGGTTAGCAAATTATTTGGCCCTTCAGGTTTGGGATTTTTTTTTTTTTTTTTTTTTTTTTTTTAATTCTTCTTCCAGTTGCAGTATTCGGTAATCAGCACAGTGCCCTGACTTGAAAACCTTCGATAAGACACAATACCATTAGATTTTTACCATCCCTTTATGAACTTAATGACACAATGTAGTTGCCTCTCTATGGCAGTAACATAGTACTAGGACATTTCCCACTTATTTCCTAAAGCCAATAAGCATGCAAACTGCTGGCCTTTGCAGATAACACAATTTGTCTTAAATAAACACTTGGAAAAATACTCAAAACTGCTATATTGACCCCATATCTTATGTGTGTTATTCTCTTTCTGGTTTTGTGGTAGTTTGCCCTGCTTGGAGCAAGAGGAGGTTAGTGTCCTTAGGGCCAGCTTATCCTAAGGATGCTTGAAGATAACGGCTGGTCATGGTCTCCTCCAAGCAGCGTGGCACCAGCGGCTCCATGTACGAGCGTAAACATCTCTGATGCGCTGCTATCACTTCACTTGCTGCTGTTATTAGGAGTACAAAGCATCCTTCCTGTGCTATAAGAAGAGATTAAAAGAAAAGAGATTGGGAATCTCTTAGAGGTCCACCTTTCTCTTAGTTTTTTTTTTTTTCATTTTTTTTTCTTTAGGACTTAATGTACATCACATCCTTCACAAATACACATTTTTTTCTGTTACGGTTAAAACAGATATGGTTAAAATCCCTGCCAAAGGTACCCCGAGCAGGCTTTGCAGTGTGCTGTTATTATGCAGCCAGTTACCTCTGTGCTGTCTTGACCACCTGATAAATGACAGTAACTAAATTCCAAGTCACACTCTTCCATAAATAATTTTATGTTGTGGATTAGACTACCTGGAGCATGGGACTGTTTGTCTTATTTTTCTGTGCTGTTTTCTGTTTTTTGTTTTGTTCCATTTTTTTAATCTGGGTTGCTTAAGTCTAGGTTTTTCAAGTAGTCTGAACTTGGATTTTTGCTGTAGTTGGCATTGATGTCAAATAAACCACAGCTGTTTGGTAGTCTTAAACTTCAGGTAACTTGTAATGCTCGCTCGCAAATAGTAATATCAATTCATCAAAGCTGTCTGCTTGAATTACGGACAGAGACAAACTTTGTCTTTATGATGAATTCAACATTGCTTCTGTGACGGTGCTGCATATTTTAGAATAAAGTCTCGCCCTCCAATACAGGGTATCACAGGTGGCTTGAAACACTAGGGCTTTTCTTCAGATTTTTGTTTCGGATGCTTTTGCATACTGGAAGGTGGAAGACTGAACCCTGCATATATGTGATTGAAATGCAACTTTCTAAAATCTGACTGTTTCTAGGGACGTGTTTGGGGGCTTTCTTGGCAAGGAGATCTCCCCCATACGAGTACTGTTTCGGAGAAGCTGTCAAACAGGCACCGCATGGGAGTGTTTCATGAGCTGCATGTGTAGCTGAGAAACACTCTAAAAAAGCATAACCAAAAAAAAAAAAATATATAAAGCCAAAATCCCTCAAGTTCATGCAGAGCTAAGGCAACGCTCTTCTCCTGTAGTTGGTTTCTTAAATTCAAGATGCTCCTAATTTGTTGAGCTAGACTTTAATCATACCTCTATTGATATTTTGAACTGTGAGAGAGACTCATTATCTGTGTTCACTCTTTTAAAAGAAAAAAAAAAATAAAGAAAAAGAGAAAAGGAAGGGGGAAAAAAAGGCAGCGTGGTTTGCATCACAATGCAGACAGGAGAAATCCTGGACTTAACGTGCGATTTAAGAGCTTTTGCTTCAGACGCTTCTTAAAGTCCATGCTGATGACTAATTAATATTTAAATCAGATAATTCTGCTCTGAGATGTGCTTTGTCAGACCTTGTTAGAGGGTTTTGATTTTGTTTTTGGCCTGTGAACGCTCTACCAGTGGCTTTGCAGATCACAGCATGCACTAACCACTCAGAGAAAAGTTTCTTGTCTCAGTCAATCTTAAAGATACTGATTTCCTTAATTAGAGAGAAGGGAATTTAAATACCATTATTTATTTATTTTTATTTTACTAACCACAGGTAAACCGGAAGAAGGGAGGGCAGAGTCTTCCGAAGTTTATTATGAAAATCACTTAGATAAAGCAACTGCAAAGAGGGTGCAAGTGTGGTTACCTATGCCTATGAAATGTGTGTGTGTGTATATACAGATACATATACATATATAGCGCATATATATACACATACACACACACATATATATAAAATTATCATTTTTTTTGACTTGTCACTTGTTAACACACAATTTCCTTAAATGATTCCTAACATATTGTGTACCTCAAAAAACTTCGTTTTTAACTTTCTGTCAACTCTCTTGTGTCTTTCTTGCCAAGAGTGAAAAATGCCAAGCTGCATCACTTTGTACGGCAATGTCGCTGGGTGTGTAAGTGACTGTAAAATGCTGCAGAATAACCTTGCACTTGGATATTATCTTACCAAGCCTTTTCCTTAGCCCTTGTCGGGTCTAGGTGGGAGAGAAGTTGCTAACTCAAGATTCAGCTTCTTATGTTTTGGAACAAATGGCAGGACATAATAGTGCGTGTGAGTGTGTAATATATATGCTTGCGTCTGCTGTCTCGGCCGATCTGCTGTGAAACAGCCCCTTGGCTGCACTTGTGTTCTCATCTATAGGCTTAATATAGTGGTAGAGGGATAGATTAGCAGAGCCATTGAGTGATGCTGTTGCTGCTTGGTGCATCAAGCCTCGGTGCTCTGATGGTAATGTGGGTTGGTTCCTTGGTTTATTTTGCGTTGTTTTCCTTGGATGGTTTGTGTTAATAAAATATACCGGAAGCTATAATGGCTATCTCCAAATGATGCTGTAAAGGATAGAAGAATCTGTTCTCCTTAAAACCACGCAGGTGCTAGGTGCCACTGGGATAGACCAGAGCTTTCTGGGAGGTGGGAATGAGGGGGCTTGTCATATGTATGTGCCCTCAGCATAAAAGCAAGGAGCTTGACTGTAAATGTTTCTTGACTGTATGACACTCATTATATTTAGAGGCTTTGTTTAAGGAATGTAAGATTCATTAAATCGTAACTGCTACAAAAATGCAGCTGTTTCTTCTATTTCTTCTGTCTTCAGTGACTACTACCTGGAG
Organism: Crypturellus tataupa; assembly: GCA_034781795.1. Classification (NCBI taxonomy): domain Eukaryota; kingdom Metazoa; phylum Chordata; class Aves; order Tinamiformes; family Tinamidae; genus Crypturellus; species Crypturellus tataupa. The sequence continues at coordinate 2,041,879 of JAWLRI010000412.1, forward strand.
ACAGGAGTAGAACAACAGAGCCTGTCCTAATGTTCTCCCTCAGGACTCTGGACTGCTCTTCTCTCCCAACCAGTCCTCGTTGTAGGAAACATTATGCTGAAGTTCATGCTGCTCCCTTACATATCGTTACAGCAGTTTTAAGACCTTGCTGCTCTTTGAGTGTGGGTATGGCTGGGAGGTGATGCCGTTTGTGCCTAGACATGTGCAAAGCCCTCCAACATAACTGATGTGTTTGCCCAAGGAAAACAGACCCTGCCGTTTGTTTTTCTTCCTTTTTAAATGGATCTGCATAACTTAAAGATCTCCCCTCTCCCCCAAACATGGTCTCCCTTCCTCCCAGCTTCATAAACAGCTTGACATATTGCATCTGAAAAGCTCAGATACTACCAAGGACACTTTGTAATCTGTCCTCTTGGGAGCAGAGAGATACCAGAATACCAATACATGTTGTATATCGAGGAGCTATAAAAATGCTGTACTTTGCTTCTTTAGGAGAAGGGTGAAGAAAGTGTGTGGTTAATATATCCAGGTCATCTTTGGCAAGTTTGCTAATATAATGCAAGGCAAAATGTTAACTGCACTGCCCTCTTTCTTATGCTATTTTTGGCTGATTATGAGGAAAGTATTTAAACCAAGGGGAAAAAAAAAAAAGCTCTAAGTGTCTCTGCCTCCTCCTTTCCCCCTGATTATTTCACATTTCTAAACACTGAGCATACCAATCAATATTCCATTAAGAGGAGAATTAACTTGGGAGAAGCTTGCATGTATTTGCATGTAGTAGTTTATTTCTTGGTTTGTGGATTTCTGTGTCCCCTTTCCTCCATGTCATCTGTTTAAAAAAAAAAAAAAAATTGGACGATTGCATCTAATATCCTGGCTTGTCCTGCCTCTTCTCTGTCTATATGAGTTGCTGGTGAAGCCTTCTGGAAAATCCTGCTTGCACGCAGTGGTGATGGGTCAGGCAAATGTTGATAGCCACTATTTTTTTGTAATAGTGGGACACTGAAATATTTGTCTTTAGATCAAGTGTTGCTCATGATTACACACATGCAGTTCACAGAAATCAATGTTGCATAGATATGAGAGTTGAATTTGAGCTTTAGTGAGTTAACTCTTATCTCATTTGTGCTAATGCTAGGCCGGGTATTCTACAGGCTGGATTGGCACATCCAGTCTGGAAAAGCTGGGAACCATAAGACTGCTTTGCTTTCCAAGCCAGTGTTTCCCTTTCTTGGGCTCTGTGTGAGCCTAAGCGTGGAGATCGCCCTCTTGCTTTCTGAAACGTAAGCCTTGAGATGACAAAAAAGTGTAATAAAAGTTTGCTTAAAAACCACATGTAGCACGTGGAAGGGTGGAACATGACTGTGGGACCTTCAGGAGAACCTCTCAGTTGATTTTGATGGCTGAATTGTCAGAAAAGCCACTGAACAAACCCTAACCTGGTTGACACGTGTTGTAATGTCCACATGATGCTGCCCATGGCTGTTGTACCCCGAGGAGCAAATCACTTGGGAAGATCTTGAGGTCAGAGTAACTGCTAGCAAATCTCCATAGACTCTAGCTGCTGCAAGAGAAGGGGAGCCCGGCTGAAGGCAGACTGCATTTTCTGGCTTCCTGGGCTGGTGTGGTCCAGGTTCCTCAGCACATTCCCCCACTCTGCAGTTCTGTGTAATGTAGCGGGCAACAGTTGTCACAGGCCCAAATCAATTGAGTTAAATGAAGTTACATTTGGTACCAGGAAAATGTTAGACAAATGTTCAGCCTGTTCCTTTTAAACTATCAAATATCCCCAGTAAAACTGGGGAGTGGAAAAAAATGTAATTTTATGATTAAACTTCTGGGTCGTTCTGGTCCTGCCGTGTTGCAACTTTATCTCTCTGGAGACTAAATGGCAAAGGGAGGTTGCGGCCAATATTTGAGTTGTTATTTATAGGCCAAAAAACAGAGGGTGTAGGAACGGCATGGCAAGTAAAGAGGTAAAAAGACTTGCCTGAAATCGGTTAAATATGGGGCTGGCTTTAAAAGTGGTAGATACAGAAACAGAAATTTAGTCAAAGGTGAAGAAAATTGAGGTTCACTCTAATACCCTTTATTTTGAATTGTTTTTTTACCTTGGAGAGATGGAAGTTTTGAAAGTGCAGGTGGGGAGGGGAGGGAGCGATCTTACTAAAAGAGAAATTGCAGCAAGTTTTCCTGAAACTCACTGTTTCAATATCACACTTGAACAGTTCACAGCAGCATCCTTCAAGCCTTCTAAAAAACCATTCTCAGACAAATCTTGTGGCTGCAATAGCTAGGTTACTGAAGTATTGTGTTTCAAGAATAATGGAAATTAAAAAGAAATCCACTCTGTCCAACGCTACCTCCTCTGTATGGAGAACTTTTTTGGCTGTGGTTCTTCAGACGCACAACTAGGGTGGTCTTGGTTGGAGATCAAGAATGACACTCAACTGGGTCTGCTGGAGAAGCTTAAAAAACAGAATTTATGATAGAAAAGTGGGTACAGCTTCAAATATGAGGCACTGACTGTTTCTCCTTAATGCCCGTTTCTCAAGGGCCGGGCTTCACCCCTGAACTTGCTTTCAGCATCATTTTGCAGCAGCTTCTTAATGCCAGGAGGGAGGGGAGGTTGGTCAATGTGTTCACAGGTGTCCTCTGCTTTTACCGTGGCAGTCAGAGGCGCCAAGGTAAAAGGTTAATCAGCACATTAGTTATCTTTGTATTTTTGATCTTAAAAGCTAGTAGGCTGCGCACATTGCTTGGACTTTTGCTGCATGTGATCTAAATAGTGTTTCTGGTTAACTCTTTCCTTCCTCTTCTTTTCAGGCCTCACTGTTTGTCCTGCAGTTACTCGTCTCTCTCAATCATGAACGGGCTCAGATTTCCTCAAGGTACTTATAAATGACTTTGCATATGACAGTTTATTATAAAAACCGTCCCACTTTCTAAATATCACATTGTAAAATTAAGGACATACCAGTTTTTGAGTATGTTTGTAACCTCCTGGATTTGGCTGTAGCCTGGGCTAAATTTGCTTAGGGTAAGGTGTATATTTTGTATGTAAAGATTGCCTGTGAATTTAACAGCAAACACAAATGTGCAGCTTTGGGCTCTCACTCTAATGCTGTTTAGAAAATTAACAGATTAAAAAAAATAAACCCTAAACCCAAATAACAACAACAAATACAAACAAAAAAGGTGGGACGGTTCTGTGTGTTTCTTCTTTCTTTCTTTCTGTCTTTTCCTCTGTGCTTGCTAGGCATACTGACATGTATATCTAAAATATGTTACTGTTTTTAAGGGTTGAGGGGAGGTGGGGAAGGAAAATTAGCTAAACTTACACTTGTAATTGCTACTCTAAAGCAAAACTTATTTGAGGAAAAGACTAACCATTAGGAGCTTACTACGATCCAAGAAATGCTGGTACTAATCTCACCGAGATAGTCTCATTATTTTTAATTTTAGGCAAAATTTAGGAGCATAGTCATCGCATGCACATAGCCATTACGTGCACAAATGCACTATTTAATTTTGACTTGTTGTCTGTAATAAGTGGATATGATGGACTGTGGTTATGATCAGTGCAGAACGTCAAGAGGTGACTGCAAGAGTGATGGTCACAGAGCTCACGCAGCGCAATGAGCGGGAGCTTTGCTCTGCAAAAACGGTAGCCTCCGTCTTCACAGAGAAAAGTGAAAATATGATTCTGGGCCTCTGGGTGGGCTGTTGACAAAGAGGAATGAATGTGTGATCTTTGATTTTTCCAGTAAAAGTCTCCTAGCTACAAAACATCTGTTAGCCAAGCCTGCTTGCTTATCAATTGGTATGTGACCTGGCTGCCACTAGAGAGGGACGGAGCTCTGTACTGAGCAGGGGTGCGTTACTCACAGAAAGGGCAATTTTCATATAAATCAAAATTGACTGTGTTTTTGCTTTTCGAGAGTAGGAAAGGAAAAGGTGAATTCTAACTCTTGCTATTATTTATACCTAAGAACATCCTTGCAAGAGAAATTATGTTGATGAGAAACGTGTTTATAAGGACGGAGATGCTTCACGTCTTCTATATGTATCATGCTTGCAAATATTACCTGTGCAAAGCAACTGCAGGTTTTGTTATGGAACCTGTAAACCAGTTTTCTAACCATCAGAGTAGCTGGAAGAGGTATTTTATCCAGTATGAAATGCAAGTGCGGCTGTTCCCCAAGGAGCCTGGCAAAGTAGTAGGCATTTTCTTGCCTGGGATGCAAGTATGTTATGCTGCTTGGCCTTATTTAGCAGCTGTTCTGGAGCTTCACTGTGGCAAAAAATGAAAAAAAATGAGGAAAAAATCCCAGGAAACTTTGAAGGATCAACTGTTATCGTTCTGAGTCTTGCTGCAATTTCTTTTGGCCATTTTTGGGGTGGTTGGACATTACTGCTAGACCTACGTGGTGGCTCTCCAGCTCCAGGTCACGCATTCAGCCCCAGCAGCGTTTCTTTTTCTCAATGTCTTTGACGTCTTTGTCTCCAAATTGCTGCCTTTACCTTCTTCAGTCAGTATATTCTAAGCCTTTAGTTCTTTTCTTTCAATGTGTTTTGGGCAATTTAATGGTGGAACGCATTCCATTAAGGTCAATTTAATTTTGAGGGGTCTCCTTCCTTGTCCTTTCCTTCCCTGTCCTTAGTATATTCTTCTGGAGTTTTTCTGTGTCTGTGCATGCGCAATTTGGCCTCTTTCCTAAGCAAGCTTTGTGCTGTCAGGGCAAGCACGATGCATTCTCTGTACAGAACGCGACTCCTCTGCAGGCTGCTCTGCAAACACTCTGCTAAATTTTTCTTTTGTCTTGGCATAGCAGAACTTTCCTTTTCAGTTCCTTCTGAGGGGAGGGAAAAAAGTATCCTTCTGAAGGCAAAATGAACATTACACGTTAATTCCAGGAATCATGGATTTTTTTAAAAAAGTTTATTATTATTTTACTTTTCTGAGGGAGCAGCCTAGCATGCATATGGGTTAGGGATTTAGCAGGAAAACACAGGCTCGCTAGTCAGTGGAGTATCTGCTTCTTCTGGAAAGCAAGACTGGGCTTTGTCTCACTCCATTAAAAATAGTAATCCCGGGAATATGCTAAAGTCTCTGAACTGTTTAGGAGGTGGTTGTTGCTGTAGAGGTCCACAGTCACGCCCACCAGAGGGCATTTTATCACCAATTTCTTGGGGAGAATGTTGTTGTTTTTTATTTTTTCCTGAAGTGCTGGTTAAAGTAATAAATATTGGGGGGGAAAACCAGCATCTGAAACACTACACATATAGCTTTGTTGTTGTTGTTTATATATAAATACATATGCTTATTTGCTGGCTGTATTTATATGTAAATACGTGATGATGTCAGCTCGACTAGTTGGGTTTCCCCTCTATTTGTTCAGGAAATCATTTCAGGTTTTACTTGGGGATGAATGTGGGGAAAGGAATGATTCTCGTAAGGATCTCCCGCTGCTGGCGCCGCTGCCGGGGCTCAGGACACGGGGCTGCTATGAGCAAGGGCAGCGGGTCGGGGCCGAGCAGCCCCGCTCGCGGGAGGGAAGGCGTCTCCTCGGCTCGCTCCGGAGCCTGGGATCTGCGATCCCACCAGCAAAGCCCTCTAATCCCACGGAGATGCCTGGCAGCCGGGAAAGCGCGCGTCTGCCGGGCGGACCCGGCGTCTCGCGCTTGGCAGCAGCCAACCAAAGGGATGATGATATCGTGTGCCCCGCAAGCAACGGCTACGGAGGGAGCCCTTGGGGTTATTTTCAAGAATTGTACTTTGTTTGCATTTTATTTTCTCTGCCACCCATTTTTTGCCTTTATGGAAAGGGCATGCGTAGAAAACCCACTGCTGAAAATGGCTCGTCCCTCCTCCGGGTGGTGGCTTTGCTGAGGACCAGGCCACTTGATGACCTCTGCCACGTGCACATAAGGGGAACCCCCCTGTCCCAAGAGGGGCCGTGCAGGTGAATGCCGTGTGGTGTGAGGGACCCTTTGGGAAGGGGTGGGAATACCCCAAAGCCACGTCGAAGGAAGCGTCGCTTCTGCTGCTCTCCACGTTGTCTTGACATACTCGTGCAGGCCTACGCACACCTCCAGCGAATACAGGCAGAGCTTTTGTGATTCCTTAAGGATTTAGTCCTCGCCTACAGGAATTAGGGGATCTCAGTAGGGAGGAGGGGAAGCAGAAGCGCGTGCCAGCGCTAGATCCTCGTGGAGAGGATCCCCTTGTGGAGGGGCCTCCCCATGGATGGATGCTCTGGGCAGTGTCGGTGGTGGGGGACAGAAGGTGTCATGGTCCCCTCCATCCAGGACTATTCCCTCTGGGAGGAAAAAGGAGCCACGCTAGGTGCGGAGAGCTCTCCAAAGCAGAGCTCACCCCTCTGCAGGTGGGTGTTGGGGAGCCGCGTGGAAACCAGCGCTCGCTCCCTAAAAATAAGTGTGCGCGGGGAAGAAGCGAGATGGGGAATTACTCAAGGCTCGCGCCTGCACGCTCTGCAGCAGGCAGTCCCCCGGTAAAACGTCTGAATATTTTTCAACCTCTTTATTCAGATGATAGATGCTTTGGCCGGGAAATATTTTTCCAGACGTATTAGTGGCTGCGCAAAATAAACGACTTGTAAAAGAATTTTATTAACCCCAAGGGACCAAAACGTTGAATAAAACTTTTGAGTGAGGGAGAGCTGCTCTCTGGAACTGTGCTGCAGGTTTGATAGGTCCTGTGTCTTTGCCACCTTGTCGTCTCTGGCTTTACTACCTCAATGTCAGCGAGAGCTGTGAAGGATGTTGTGGTAGAGTTGGGAGTAAGCTTTTTATTTTTATTCTTTATTTTATTTTTTTCTAATCTTTGCTCACCTTTGAGGGCTGAAATGCAAATCAGCATTAAAAGAACATAGGTGCTTATGTGTTTTTGGATACAGTTCCTCGTGTCACCCTCCTTCCCTTTCGCTTTATCTATGGCAACTCTTTGTAAGCAGTGAGCTGCTCTGTGGCCGGGGCTGCATCAATCTGCTAGGAGCTTCGCTAGGATTAAAAAGAAGTAGATGGCAGCACTAAGCTGCAGCGAGAGAAAGAGAATGAGAAGGTGAGAAGGATGAAAAAGTCCCGTTAAATCCGCAGTTATTGCGATGGTGCAAAATTCCAGCAACATTACAGTAACTCATATTAGTGGAAGAACCTTGTGGGTCGGTTTCCCTGCTGCTACACAGGGGAGAGATGCTACTGCTGCCTCTCATTTCATTAGTAAGGACCGTATGAGGTCTCCGTGCAAATCAGAGCTAAAACAGGCTCATACCTGGGTTTCCTACAGAGCGACTTAAGGATTTGACCCAACTGCTCTTTGCATCCTGGTTTGGACTTATTAGCAGTATAGCTAGCACATCAGAAGTAATTCTGTGGTTTCCAAAATGCATGTAAGAAGAAACACCCCTCATTTCAGGGGATTTTCATTTTGGAGTGTAACAATAGCCAAGTTCTGGTAGTTTCTGGCAAAAGTAGTTGAGGACCTTTATGGACCAGGCAGAATTCCTCTTACAAACCTGCTGATTACCTGGAATCCGTGTTTCAGTTTGCTTCAGCAGAAGCTTTACATATTGAAAACAAGTACTTACCACCTTTTGTTGCCTTCCTTACTTCACTTCAGGCTGGTATGGAGCACTGAGTGATTTAAGGAATGTTTCTAATTTCCCTCTGGAGGGAGGAGAAAAATTCTCCCACTGCGGCTGCATTGGAGCCAGGTGACGGACTTGCTCATAAAACATTTTGGAATAGAAAATGCTAGTATTTCCATGCTTTGGACTCAAAAGTAAAACAAAAGACATTGGTGATTTTGTTCTTTCCCCGCTCTTTGGGGCGATTTGACCAGCGATATTCAGAGGAATTGGCAGATAAGACAATGCTCAGGTACCTTAATGATGGGCATAAAATCCAGTTTTGAGCAGAGTGGGACAGAAGAAAATCCGGGTGGTTTAATTCTGATAAAAGCACCAAACCTGGGGCACAAAGCTGTGTTCAACTTCTTGCCCTACCCCTGCTCTCATTAGCTAACAGCAAAGCCCAAAAAGCCTCTTCCCCAACCATGTCTTGAGGTCCTTAGAGTTTAGGGTAATTGCTCTTTTTTTCCCAGCTAGAAGGACAGACAGAAAGGGCATCATGCAGCTCAAAGTGCCCCTTGTGCTGATAAATCAAGTAACTTGGTGTGGCATGTAGTCTGCAAAACAACATAAAAGCTTTGCATTTTGCATGCATTTTTCCATGTTCTCGGTGTTAATGTTGTTCTCCAATTTGATAATTGTGTCCTGCCAGTTTGTTTTGCATCTGTTCTTAGTACATAAACAGCAACAGCCGCTAGCAAGAACCGTTGCTTAAAGGGCATCAGTTCTGCAGCTCTGCCGCGGGGCGCAGTTCTCATGGTAATCGGGTGCAAAATAATTATGTGCATTTGATTAATCAATTGCAGATATAGATTGTATGGTTGGATATTTGATTAATTAAAGCAAGTGACTTAAAAAAATCTGAAAAACAAAACCTGGCAACTTTATACGTAAGGTGTGCACGTAAGGTGTGCCAGCAGCCTGCAGTTTCTCCTTCTGGACTGCAGCTTAAGAAAGGTAACTAACTTTATGTGATGCTAATTGCATGCAGTCTTATTATACTTATTGCAGGAATCTGGGGTGTTTTAACTGATGGAAAAAGTCTATGCTAAAACAAAATAGCCATTGAGACAGTAAGATGGTGTGACTCCTGGAAAACTGGGCATGTTTTGAAGAAATGTGGGTTTTAATATTCTCTGTTTTTATGCTCTCTTGAAATGCTGAGGTTGTTAACTGCTAGACATTGAAAAAGGAGGTCCTGGTTGCTATTGTTATGTTGTCCTTTCAGAGAGAAGATGAGATATACAACTTTTTTTTTTTTTTTAATTTGAGTCATATGTGAAGGATTAGCTTGTTCCTCTTGAAATGAGCATTCATTGAATTTGATGGTGGTTTTCAGGAAAAAAAAATGCTCATTTTCATGAGTTAGATCCTTATTGCAGTGTATCCAAATGAAGCTTAAAAAGTGTGAGGCTGACCGCAGAGCTGTCAGAGTTTTACTTCATTTGGTCAAACATCTCCTGCCAGCAGCAGTTTCCTTGGGCAGGTGGCTCATAAGAGGAGAAAGGATGCTTTGGAGTACCTCAACCATCTCCATCTCTCACAAAATTTTAGAGATTATTTTGAAAGTTAAATACTGTGCTCCCAGATTGTCATGGATCTTTGAAACTCTAGGAACTTTGAAACTCTTAACCATGTAAACATTCTAGTTTCTTTGGGGCAATTCTTGTTTTTTTTAGTCTTGACAGTTTCTTTTGGGTTCAAGTTCTGCCGTCTAGTCAGGCATTTTGAAACTCTCTTATTTTTATCTGTTCTATAACTTACTGCCTTTATTGAATTCCCCTTTGTTACGAGACCAAGAGGAGAGAAACTCAAGTTACGACTTTTTTTCTGTGCTAGTCACGATTTTACATTTTTATTTTGTCTCTCAAGTCAGCTATTGTGTCTTCAGTCTGCCTTCAAATAAGAGTTTTCACATCCAAAATACTGTTGTTATGGTCCTCTGAGCTCCCTCTGAGTCTGCAATATCTCCCCTGAATTTGGGTGTCTAGTGCGAGGAGCAGGGAAGTAATGCTACTGATTTGATGGTGGCACTTCAGAAATACCTTTATTGTTCAAGCTAACTCAGTGAGGGTTTTTGGTTTTATTTTCCCTGTCTCGGTGATGGCTGAGTTGCAATCCTCTGGCTGTTGCTTCAGGATTTTCGACGACATCTCCAGAATGATGCCCCATGTTCATTTTAGCTATTTAGCTTGCTCTCCCTGGTATATGAAAGGTGTCAATCTATTCTGCATATTTCAATACAGATGTTCCTAGGTATTTTTAAAGAGACGAGTTTCTCTTTTGCTTAGATTCATGCCTGCAGATTGGGATATTTTTTGGAAGTCTATGAATCTGATCTTGCTGTGTCCCTGAAACTATGCTAACCTAAAGAAAACTGTGTTTAGGTGCTGATTTCTTGTGTGGATTATATATTAATCAAGACTCCAGTTCTGTGGGTACATAGGTTTAGATTTTTTCCAAGTGTTACATTAGTAGAAGGGAGTGATGTGCTAAAAGTTTACCCATTCTTTTTATTCTCAGGGTTAGATCATATTCTCTTTCCTTTCTTGCGGTGCTGCCTCTCAAGATGAATTTCTTCAAAAAAAAATTTTTTTTTTTTAAAAAAAAGGTTGCACAACCTTCTCCAACAAACGTCATTTTAACACCTGCTTGTTACTTCTCATGTGTCTTCTGGTTTTCTGTTTGATTGTGCTGAGTTAGACTGAACAGCACCAATTATGAAATACATCCTAAACAAAGCCGGCTAACTAGGAAGGTTTTCAGTTTGGGGAGACTTAATTACAGGGGAGTAGGAAGGATTTGGGTAGTTAACATTGCTCTGTTTTTAGTCACTTTCATGAAAACTAGATCCAAACATAAGTACCGGAAACATTTCTTCACGCTTTGAATTCTCAGAAAATGTCATTTATAAATATGGAAACAAATAAAAATGTACCATTTACTTGTTTGCTTGGAAATAATACTTGGATGTAATCAAATGACTCGAAGCTGGTAAACCGCTTTAAGGAAAACATCAAATATGATTAAGGAAAACACCAAGTTGGCAGCAGTTGGACATTTATGGTGGTTAAGGCTTCCCGGTGCTCCTGAAACAATGTGAGAAAAAATAACAACTGCCTCGTTTTCTCGCGAAACCCCAAGGCCGCCGCATCGGAGCTGCAGCCCTTCCCCTCCGCTCGGCGCCTTCCTGCGGGGACGTCACCCCTCAACGCGTGTCGAGTTCTTCTGTGGACGAAGAGAGGAGATGGGAGGTTTGCCCGAGGCTGTTGGATCCGTCGTATTCCTGCTTGGGCAGCAGGATTGCGGGCAGCGCATTGCCCTCGGTGTTCACATACTCTCCTGTCCTGCAGGTGCCCGGGAGGTCTCCAAGGGGACCTGCCCTCAGGGGTGGATTGGTGGCTGCAGGGAAGGGGCTCCTGATTAAAAACTAACCACATCTACCCAACTGCGAAGGGCTCTGTTGGTCTTATAAAAACCCAGTTCTGCTCTGAGTCCCTCCCAGTCCTCATATGGGGGATAGAGACAAGATATTTGGCGACTCTTTTTTCTTTCCCTGAAGGTTAAGTGGTCCTTCACCTCCAAAAGATTGAGATGTGCTATGTCATGCGCTGCCCAAGCAGTGCCTGTAGCTTTCGGTGCTCTGATATATATTTTTTTTCATTTTATTTCATGAAATATCTATTCTCCTTCTCACATGGACATGGAAGTGCAGCCAGGCCAGGGGATATTGCCTCCTCAGCAGACCCCTGAGTGCATCAGCTCAGGGAACTGAGGTCCACGTGTGAGCAGAGGTGTAGCCAGGAGGTGCAGTGGGCAGAAGGATGCAGTTTTGGACCTGGACTGGCAGGCTGAGTGCAGCTTTTTGAGCCTAGCGAAGAAGGCCAGCGGTGATGGGGAGGTCCTTGGAGCAAAGATGGAGGAAAAAAACAAAACTGCCCATGACTTACAACAGCCTTATGGGAGTTTCAGCGTCGGTAGGGTGGTGTGAGGTTCTCAGGCAATGCCAAAAAAGACACTGTCCCAGAGGGAAATACTCATTTTGTTTAGTGACTATGGGATGCTCAGACTGGATGCCCAGCATCCTAAGCAGGAGGGTAATCCATGCTGCATTCTGCTGAGGGGACCTCATCAAATCAGGGGAACTCATCCTAACTGAGATGAGGTCCGTCTTGCAAGTGTAGGAATAGGGGACAGCAGTTTTGATGTTGCCCAGAAGAACATAGGTTCCTCCAACGTGTAATGCTCTCCAGAGTTGTCCCTCATGTCAGATGTTGTGCGATAAAGCTCTGTGTTGGTGTAGCAGCGAACAGGGTGAGTGGGCCTCTCTTTAGGATGGGGATCTGGGCAGGCAGACATCTCCTAGAGCTACTGGATGCTCTGGGGCTCACTCTACCATGTACTGCATGTGGATGATTTTTACAACTTCCCAAAAAGATGAGCAAGGGGGTAGGAAGGGCTTCTTAAGGGCTTCTTCTCCTTTCTGGGTGTGGAAGCCCAGTCATAGGCAGTGGCAGTCAAGTTCTCTCTTTCTCCGTAGCAGAGGGAAGCCAGAGCAATGGGCTGCAGAGCCTGAGAAGAGGGTAGGAGAGAAGCTCTTCAGCAGGAGGATGTCCTCAGAGCACAGAGCCGGCATCAGAGGAGCCTCAGCAGCGATGACGAGTGGTGTAAGCAGCAGGTATCAGAGCATGAAGGGTGTCAGAAAACCGAAGTGCCCTCCAGAAGGGAGGTGTCCATGCTGGGGTGGGGGGAAAATAGCGAGATGTGCGGGCAGGAGACGATGAGAGCTTTTCTTGCTTGAGCTTAAAGGAGAATTAGGAGGAGGATAATCTGCTGTGACAGCTGGCAGGTAGCTGCTGTGCTGCTGTGTCAGCAATGCAGGAGTCCTCTCCCAGCACTGGTGGCTGCTGGCTGCTGATAGAGGAACACAGCCGTGGATGGGCTAAGCAGGGACCTTCCCTCCACGCTGCACAAAGGAAGATGTTGGCTTATGGGGATGGAGAGAGCAAAATACCTCCTTTCTCCTTGGAGGAGAAGACCAGTTAAAAGTGACTGTGTGGGATGGAGAGCTTGAGAGGGATAAGCCTTGCTGCAGCTTATACAATTCTGGAGACTTTCATTTTATTTTGGTTCTTTTTTCAGGAAGATACAGGAATCTCGCTGCTGAAAGCTGCTAGGTGCTCAAGTCATTGGATTATTCAAATTTTTCCCAGTGGTTTGTTTCCATGTTTGAAAACTATTTGAGAAGGAAATTACTTATCTAATTATCTGTCGCTCAACTGTGTTCACATAGAGATTGGCCACATATCCAGCCTGAGAACATGCTGCCAGATACCTCCCTTCTTTAAAATTATTTTTAATTGCCTTAATTGCCTTTTCCCTTAATTTTTGTCTCCATGGGGTTTCTTCCCATCAGTCATTAACATACCGACGTAGATGATAGGACAAATCCTTAAGTTTTAAATGAAGGTTGTGTCAGGAAACAATTGAAAGCCGTCAGTGCTCTGAGGAGCATGCTGCTCCCTAACCAAGTGGCTGGCCACATGCTTTTCGTTTTTTGAAAGCAAACCAGCTTTGCTGTGGTCTCGGGGGACCTATTCTGACCTGAAGATCAAGAGACCATGAGTTTCCATTTCACTTTTTGGCTCTTCATAGCATTTCTTTTTTAGGGGAGCATCTGTTGCTTTAGGTATCTGCCTGAGACTCAAGAAATAAACTGAGAGGCCACGCACGGCTCTGGGGCAGCTTTCTGTAAAGTGAACCATTTCTTTCTTCTGGCATCTTGGTAGCTCCAGTCTAGAGCAAAAATCCCCATGCAAGGTGAGGGGCTTGCTTGAATGAATTGACCACTTCAACTAGTCTGATCCAGGATAGGTGCAAAGCATCTACATTTATACCTTAGAATGAATAAAATAGTGCGTCAGAATAAAATGCTAAAATGCTTTAGTTTGTAGGTGTGCTATAGAAGGAGATGTTCTTTTAACCCATCTGGCTGTCTTTACCTAGAGAAGCAAACCTGCGTTGAGGACTGAATCTGAATCTATTACACATCCCATGGCCTGTGCTGCAGGGACCCTGGAGCAGTCCCTGCAGCACAGGCTCTTGTTGGGTACCTTTGGCAGCTCCAGGAAGGTTCAGGAGCAGAAAACATGGACCATCTATCACACAAGTCTCTTGAGCTCACTTTACTGTTTTTCCCTCATTTCTAGGGACAGAGGATGGGCAGTGCCTGCTATATCTTGTTTGTTTTAAACCTTTTTTTTTTTTTCCCCAAAACAAAAAGGAGCATTGGGAAGAGTTTAGTACTTCTGCAAAATAGGATAGCAAACTCGTCTGCTAGGAAGCATCATAATTAGAAGCAAACTACAGTTGTCAAAATAAACGAGCAAAGTGCAGTTTATGATGCATTACCTTGTTTGCTCACTTGCACATTACCAAGATTTTTGGATTAGCAATTGGTATCCTGCTCATTAGTGAGCATTAATTGGATCCTATTGTGATACTTATTGGCAGATTGAAGGCTAGGGAGAGAGGAACAAGTGTTGAGATCAGAACCAATACTTTTGGCTGGATCTAAGCTTAGGGGCATAATTAAAGTCCACTGTCCAGGACAGCAGCCCACATGCTGTTGTGTCCTCAGTCACCTGGGATTCAAGAGGGAGTTTTGGAAAATGTCAGAGGTGCCATCGAGCCCAGGCCGCTTTCGCCTGCGGCAAAGTCCTGCTCTGGTCCTGCCTCTTCCACCGCGAGCAGCTGCCTCTGCGGTTCCTCCAGCCTTCCCAGAAGGGACGTGCTGAGATCAGCGGGACTCCTGCCAGCTCCTCTGCTACCCCCGAGGCTGCGAGTAGCAGAAGGATCGTAGGGCAGAGCAAATGCATCAGTTACTAGAGAACAGTTGTAGGGGAGTGGTTCCTGCCCCTTTCAAACCAAAGGAGGACTGATATCTATATATATTTTTATTATATTATATATATATATTATATGTATGTATATAACAGTTAGAACTACATTTTGTTTTGGATGGCTCTTGCCTTTCAAGGCACTTGTGGCGGTGCGGAGCCATCGAGTCAGGGAAAAGCGGTGCCGCAGGAGCAGCAGGTAAGGATGCCCCAGCAACGTGCAGTAGACAGAGAAACTGCCAGGGTTTCTAGTAGCCAGGAAGCCAAAGAAAAACTCATGTTTTGCGGTATCCGAATGTTACACCTCAATCTTGCTAATACCTGTGATAGCTGCATCTGACCTGCAGCTCAAGGGCCCTCCATGGGACCTGTCTGTGCTTGATGTAGGTGTTTGCAAAACCTGTGCTTGGGGCTATGTTCCTCGGCATTGCCTGGTAAGCTTGGCCGAAGGTGATGCTTCCTTCATCCTGCTAATTGCTCTGGGCCACATCTTGGCTGGCATCTGCTTCCAATAAGTTTGTTCTGAGTTTTGTCCCCAAACTCTTTTGGTTCTATTAGGAACGCCATTGGCATATGCATTTAGCAGTCTTATTTCTTTTTTAAAAAAGTTTCTTTATCCTGAGCAATACAGTAAGCAAAGCCAGATTGAATGAACTGGTTGCGCTAAGTCCCTTGTGCTCCATTAGCTACATATTGCTGGCAAGTTACAGGGCTTACAAATAGCTCTCTTTCATGCTGAACTCTTTATTTGCAGGGTATTACAACCTCTCTCTAAAATGCTGAAGTCCTTCCAGTATTTTTAGGAGAAGCACAAGTTAATTTTAGAACCTGTGGTAAAGCAGATTGATTAGTGACTGGGGATGGCTCAGCGCAGAGAGCAATGGGGTGTCATAACTCTCTGGAAGAGTCACTGGTGTCTCGCCGAGCCCCGGAGGATGCAGTGCCGCTCCAGTCGCTGAAGGCTACGGAGATGGATGTCCTCGTTGTGACGGAGGGGGAGACATCTGGGCTGGCTCCAGCGTGGGACATGCTCTGCCCTCTTGGTCTCTGGCTGAGATTCCTTCAGGCGTGCTGGAAAAACACTTCGTTTAACAAGGTTTCTCAGGAAAGCCAAGGGCTGCGTTATGGTTAATATCGCTGCATAAGAGGAGCTTTTTCCACATTATTTCCAGGAGTGCCTTTTTGTTCTGTCTCGCTGCGATGGGTGGTCAGCATGAAACCACATGCCGAATGCCAGCTTGGCTAAGCCAGGCTCGAGAGACACCCTTGCTTGGGGACCGCCACATGCGTCCCCGCTGCGCTGGCAGGAGGACTGCCAGCCCTTAAAATACGAACATCCAAATTAGACACCTTCATCTCGCACAAAATTCACTCAGAAGGAGAATTTCACGTGGAGTCTCTCACGTCACCCTGTGAAAATACTAGATGGGAAATGGCAGCTTCCCATTTTTCTCAAATGTGTAAAGGAAGGAGGAGTGTGGAAGGAATCTCATAGGGTATGAGCTTTTAGATTAATCTTTTGGCGATATCTGGACCCAGCTGTGCTCTTAATTTTATGCCTATCACTGGAAACTTAAATAACATACAAGGACATAGTTGTGAGAAAATTAGATTGAGATTTTTTTATGAATGTTGCTGTGTCTGAATTACTGAAATCTCTTCCCTCAGGTGTCTCTGTTCGTATCTTGATGTAGTCTTTAGATTTTTATTTTATTTTATTCTATTTTTGATGAGTTGTATTTATTCTGCATAAATTAAAATCTGCAGAAACCAAACCAGTCCGGAATGGTCTGATCTATAGAATTGAGCACAGTTCTGCTCTTCTAAAATGGTCCCTTTCAGCCTCTTTCCCAGTATTATGAAGGTAGGGACTTTTTCATAGTGATGGGGAACTTGCTGCGTGCATGTGGCGTGTTCTTCTCTTGCTACCCCTCTGCCACAACTTCTTATTTCAATGGGATTGTGCCCTCTTGGATAGAAAGTAAACGTACTTGTTCCAGAAGAGTCTGCGATGGAAAGAAAAATAGAGTTCTGCCTTCCCCGTGGGGCCCAAATGCCTAAATAGATAGTTACCAGTGTGAGCAAAGAAGTTACAGAAATAGCAGTTTAACTACTAGAAAATATATTCTAAGAGCTATTTGTATTCGAAGAAAATGGGCTAAAAATAAGTCCATCCCTTATTAATGTTGCATGGCAGTAGAAGAGAAATATTTATCATTTTCTACTTGGATTTTTTTTTCCTTTCTTCAGTTTTTCAATTCTTATTGGAAGGTATATAGGGATTTTCAGCAACTGGGATATGCAGCTATTTTTTTTTCCACCTGCTTTTATAATTGTCTGTCCCAGGACTTTCTGGTACCGAGAACAGCCTTTTCCTGCAGAGGGGTGGAAAGGAGAGCACTGCGATACGAGATCCAGCTTGTCGGAAATGTGTGCTTTTTGTTTTCAAGACAGCGGTAAAAGGATTTGTTTTGGGTGCTAAATATGTCAGCATCATAAAAAGCCAGCAACCCACTTTGATTTAAAGCGTTTAAATAAATTGTTCATATGCTCTGCCTGCTTGAATTACGATTAATTATATAAGTCACAACTGGGTAAGAAGCAGCACTGGAATTAAATACTATATTTAGGGGATGCTTTGCTTAAATTTGTGTTTAAAGAAATAAAAAAAAAGCAATAGGAAAAAAAGGAAAGAAAAGGCCTGGCTAAGAAGGGCCAGCTGGCATTAGTGCAGCGTACCGGGAGCATCGCGGAGGCACAGCCGGTAGGATTAAGGTATCTGAGAACTTCTTTGCCGCAGGCTTAGGCTGGTGGCGGAGGGAACACCTAATTCCCCTCCTTGCTTAGGCATTTCACCAGCAGGGAGACCTTTTGTGGGACGGGGTTAAAACAGGAGGCTAGTTTTGGGGGCATCTTTGGTTTGATGAGCACACACCGCCTGCACCGCACGCTGCCTTGGCAGGACTCTGTAAGTATTTTATAGTATTTTCATTGGACCTTATGGGATTACTGTTGCTTCATATGTTAGACAAACGTCCCATTTAATCTATAATTAAGCCATAATGCATTTTACTAGGTGCCCTTTTATTAAATATAAAAATAATTAGAATACGATGTTCATAATGCATTCATTTTTGAAGCTGTTTTCATGGAAATTCTGCAAGGACTGACTTGTTCTGGTTGAGAATCAGACGCCAGTAATGTCGCTTCGCTTCAGGACTTGGCTTCACGTTGCTGACATCAGTGCAATTAACTTGTGTGGGTGTATGTATTTATATACTTAAACACTTCACAAAATTACAAAAAAAAAAAAAAAAAAAAAAGAAAATGCCCTTTAGCCCAAAGGTTTTCAGTCTTACTCTAACACAAGGTTGACAGTATCTCTTCAATACTTGCACTGACAGTATCTCCTAACTACTTCCATTATTCAGGTTTAAGACATAAGTACTTGTGCCTCTTATCTTCTGCGACCACTGTTCTAGGAGAGAAAATCAACATTCACTGGGGCTTTTTTAACTCTCAAGGTATTGAGCCCTGGTGTCCTAATCTTTCCTGGAAAGGATTGTGAGGCGTGAAGCGCTGACTCACTCTCTGTATTTAAATCCTCTTTAAGAACTTTTCTTCTTTTTTTTTTCTTTTTTTTTTCCTTTTTCTTTTTCCTTTTTTCCCCCTTTCCTTTTTCTCTTTTTTCTTTTTTCCCTATTTTTCTCCTTTTTTTCTTTTTCTTTTTTTTCTTTTTTCTTTTTCCTCTTTTTTCTTTTTTATCTATTTTTCTTTTTTTTCTCTTTTTTTTCCTCTTTTTTTTTTTTGAATTTACAACTTCGAAGTCTCCCTTCATCCAAGTGCTGCTGGCATTTTGAGGTGGCAGCTGCAACTGGCTTCCTGATGATTGACCCTGCATGCTGGCGTCTTTAGTAAGCCCCAGGGTCTCAGGCTGGCTGGATTTTCGGAACAGCCCTTAAATACACATGCCCTCCCCTCGGCTAAAGCCTGCTCATGCTTCTGGAAATACCTCCTTCGCCGAGGGTAGGCCCGCGGGCTCAATGCGGGTGCTGCATGCAGGAGTGTTGACTAGCGCCTTAGCTGGGCTGGAGTGCACTAAGCTGAGAGCCGCCCGAGCCTTCTGTTTGCAGAAGTAATTGGAGAAAACTTGTCAGAGAGCGAGCAGGCGCTGGGCACATCTCAAATCGGTGGCAGAGCACTACGGTCGCAGGTAGAGGGGTCAGTTCTTTGCAGTGGACTTCCGTGGGCCACTGTTTTGCACCTCACTAGGGTTATGCTTGTCCGAGATGTTCTTTCTCTTCTCCCATGTGTCTGGGATGTGTTTTTATTAAGCATGCATATACTTAGCCGCTGGGTCAGATGGAGGAGTTTGCACTGCCAGGTACTTTTTGCTCTTTCAGTCATTTTAATCATTTGTCATTACCGCATGCTAGAGCCCCGGCCCACAGCAGCAGTGGGGAAGGCTCCACCTCTGTGGCTCGTCACGTCTGCACTGCTGAGCGCCGCCGCGGCCCCGCGGTGCTCCCCGCGCTGCCGTAGATTAGATTAGCCGCACACTGCGTCAACTAGATAGCGCGCGAGGACCCAAGTGTCAAATGATACAGCCACTAAAAAAGAAGAAAAAAAAGAAAGATTGAAAAAAGCATCTCCCGCTCTCTTTCCTGCCTGCTTTACCCACACCTACGGCCTGTCTCCAAGGGGCATTTAAATTCAGTAGGGTCAACAGCTCAGTAGGGATGATCAGAAAAGCTGCTCTGAAAATATGTTTTCTCAGCAGCGGAGAAGAAGGTTTGATTCGCTTATAGAGCAATATTGACGTTGAAAACAGCCACATGCCAAACTTTACCTTTTATGACGGCAGTGCTTTGTCGTCGTTGCGTTGCAGAGCAGTGCACAGCCCTAGTCTAAAATATGCAAGGAGTTTACCAGCAGAACTGCTTTTCTTGCATCCATGCCAAGGTCATAATTAGTGTTTGTAGGTTTTGTTTGTTTTTTTTTTAATAAATAAAAGCTGGAAGGAAGGTGGTGCAATGTTGACAAGTTAACCATAAGGCAGAAATGTACCCTCATGGCCAAGAAGGCCAATGGGATCCTGGCAGCATGAGGAGGAGTGTTGCCAGCAGGTCGAGGGAGGGGAGGGATCCTGCCCCTCTGCTCAGCCCTGGTGAGGCCGCACCTGGAGTATTGGGGGCAGCTCTGGGGTCCCCAGGACAAGAGGGACGTGGAGCTTCTAGAGAGGGTCCATCGGAGAGTGACAAAGATGATTAAGGGGCTGGAGAATCTGTCTTATGAGGAAAGACTAAGTGAACTGGACCTGTTTAGCCTGGAGAAGAGAAGGCTGAGAGGGATCTTATCAGCATGTACAAATACCCACAGGAAGAATGTAAAGAGGATGGGGCTAAACTCTTCTCTGTGGCGGCCAGTGATGGAACAAGGGGTAATGGGTACAAGTTGAAACACAGGCAGTTCCATCTCCATGTGAGGAAGAACTTCTTTCCTGAGAGGGTGCCAGAGCCCTGGCACAGGCTGCCCAGAGAGGCTGTGCAGTCTCCTTCTCTGGAGATCTTCCCAACCCGCC
>JAWLRI010000412.1:2063746-2108365 GCA_034781795.1 Crypturellus tataupa
CATGAAATAAAAGCTATCTGGGTGTCAGGAGTTAACTTGTCTCTGTTCATGTGCTCCAGGGACACAATCAGCTTCTTAAAGCAAAGCAAAAGAACACAAATCCCAAAATAATCAATAGCTGAACGGGAATTCCAGAGCTGATGATTTTCCAGCTCACACCTCTTGCCTGATGATTTTGTGAGTTGTTGTAGGCTCACTTCTTCCTTCCTATCTTATGTTTCTGTAGTTATTTTTTTCCTTCATTTATTTCCCCCTCCGATCTAATGCATGTTGCAGACTAAGCTCCCTTAGCTCTGTTCACTTGTGCTGTCATTTTGTTCTATTTGTCTTTCATCCATGAATATGTATCTGTAGTTATTAGAGATGCTTAAACAGAAAGCTCGCTAAGTAAATGCCTAAATGCAATTTGGTGGCTTGAAAGCAAGAGCAGAAGCAGCGGGATGTGACCAATGAGTGCTTTGCACACACCAAAGGGAGGATTGTCGGCGTAGACAAAGTCATTCTCTTTTGGTTTCGGCTTTAAAATGTTGGTAGTTTCAGTATTTCTATTTTTCCCACCCACTCCCTTGTCTGCTCTATTAGCCATCAGTAACTAGACCATCAGATAAACGATCTTGGGTCCTGTGCTCCTGTCACTGCTATGTGTGGGGTTTTTTTCTTTTTCTTTTTTTTTAACTCCAGAAATAATGCACAGGAGGAGGGCTTTAATTTAATTTGGAAAGGGCTGTCTGAGAGTGAACACTTCAGGTCCTGCAGTGGGTTTTAATCCCCAACCCGTTATTGTAGTTTGAGACTGAGTGATCAGTGAAAACCAAGCAGACTGCATTTTACAATCAGTGCAATCTTCGTCTTTAATTGTGTTACTTTATGTTCCCTATACAGAAGTAAGTAGCCAAAATTAAATTTTATAAGGAAGTTGTTAATGAGTCTTAAGTCACTCAGTCTTTTCAGCTAAATTAGAGATAATAAATAGGCTAAACCTTGGCAGTGCCTGCTCTGAAACTCATCTCTGGCTGAACTGTGCTATCTGGGGGAATAAATCTGCAGAAAAATTATTCAGGATGCACGTTTTCTGTTCTAGTTTAAGCCTTAGGGGCTAAACAATGGCATGACTCCCCTTTTGACAGACAGATAGAGAGAAGGCTGTTTTTCCTAGATGTTAGACTCCTAATGGATTGTATTAGTGATAGCGCCATGATCAGCAACAGAAAGAAAACTTGCAAAAGAGTGTTTGAAAAGTGAGTAACAAAAAGTATTCTTGAAGTTGTGTCTTTACCTGAGAAGGTAATTTTTGACAGATTTTGATGTGGTTCGTGTCTGTGGTTCATGTGGTGTTTGATGTGGTTCATGTCTGTGTTGTCTTTCTGATTCCCAAGTCTTCAAAGTTAATGATCGTGGCTTTTCGTCATGTGCTTCTCCGGGAACAGCAGCTCAAGCTCATTTTTTGGCACATCTGGACAATGCCATCAAAAGCTATTGATTGCCAAAGATGGTGAAGAAAAGCCCATGTTTCATTGGCTTTTAGAAGGCGAAAATATCTTTTTTTTTTTTTTTTTTGTGCTAACTGTTCGTTGAAACCAGGTATTGATCTATCAAGACCTATATTCTCTAACCTCTTAGTTTCTATAAACTGCCTTTGATAGTGAAGTTGGCTCTTGCCAGGACATCCATCTTGTCAACTAAAATGTGACCCGCTATTGAGAGCATCATTTACATAAATGTCTTTTTGAGAGTTAACTTTTATTTGTGCATTTGTATGTTATCCTATAAACTTCTCTTATATTAACTTGGACAAAACCATTTCTAAGAATGCAGCATTTTGGAGATGTTTCTGAGCAAACACATTGCCTGACTGTGGCTGTATGGTTTGAAATCCCCTTGGAGGGTTGGCTGGTTATATTACTCAAAAGCTGCATGACAAATTTTGGTCCATTTAAGAAACATGACATACACATAAAGGTGCCCAGCTGAAACCATGCCGTGTGCCTGCGCCTTTTCCTACCTAGCACATTTATTGGCACGGACGGGGCTTCCGCTGAAGCTTCCTTATTTTTGTATGCGTCTTGGTGCTTCTGCTACTGAAAGCGATGAAGCTTAAGGGAAATATCACCTGCATTTTTAACCTCGCTGAGCAGTCAGGCTGCCTGTATGTTTTTCTTTCTTTTTTTTTTTTTCTTTTTTTTTGTGTATTTTTTCCCCTAAGCTCCTGGTTATTGCTGAATTTGATCACAAAGCATGATTGAGAGGAGCAGCTTGGCACTGCACATGCTTAATGGCAGTCCCACCTGCCACCAACCTCCCTATGTGGCAGGAGTACCACCCTCCAGCCGTCCCAAGCCAAAAGAAATGGTCAGAAATACCCGTAAATATTTAGCTGGTGGGGTAAAATGCACTGGCAGGGAGAGCGGTACAGATTTATTTGTGCTTTGGTTGCATGCAGGTAGAATAGATAAGTACGAGAGGGCCGTGCTACTCCCCAAACGGGTCCTTTACAGTCAGATACTGCACGCAGTTTCTTCAAGGCAGGTGGTCACCTGGGCTTTCCAGGCTGCTCTGGTCCCTTCTTAACCATTTTTCAGTCTACGTTTGGCCTAGTACTCAATGAGAGCTCTTATTCTCTCTGTATGTATGTTTTTTAAAATCTGCTTTTCAATTCTGAGGTCAAAATTCAACAGCCAAGTGTTCCGCTGAGCTCCTGCTTGCCTTACACTGACCAAAACCAGACAAGAAGTAGCAGCAAGTCTCTATGTCCTCCTTGAAGCTTCGAAGCCAACCAGCCTGGCCCTTTATCTGGAGAAATAAAGGCACATACAGCCCGTTCCTTGGCGGGAGGTGGTTTCTCCATAGTGGAGCCTTGCAGACTCAAGGTCTCCTGCCGCTCTGGAGGTCCAGCCATGAGGAATCACTTCTTGTGGTGGCCAGGGAGGGTTGGAAGGGTTACCTGGCACATGCCAGCACTGATGGCCTCTCCTAAAATAAAAGCTGTTTGCATCTGTGGTAGCGAGGGTGGGATTCCTGTCTCCTGACTTCAAACATCTGCTTAAGCTCCTTGCCCCAGGGCGCCTGCATAATCAGGAGAGAGAAATAGATTGCTCAGTGCATGGGCTGTTTTCAGATATTGCGGATGCTAAGTTTTGCCTGAGGTTAGCTTTTCTCTTGGCCTGTTTACACTTATGACCTGCTGCTAGACACCTGAGTTTGGTGGGATGAAGTTCTCCGGTTGCTGCTGCAGTGCTGATTCCTAGCAGGCTTCCCCGCCATGTTGAGCCCTCAGCACTCACCGCTTCTTTTTAAGCAAAAGTAGGACTTTCTGGTGTTTTCTTTCCTAAATGTTAACAGAGAGACTCTAAAAATCTCTTCTCCAGCTTGTGCCTTTGTCTGCAGCATGGATTAACATCGGTGCCTTCAAAAGGGCCACTGCCTCCAGCTCCATCCCTGCAGGAAATGCTCCCAATTTAGCTAATGAGGAAAGCAAACGCAGGGGCTCGCGGGTAGTCTTATTCAGGCAGGCTGGCGTCTCCAGCATGTCTCTCCTGCTCCACCGTTTTAAGGAGGTGACACACTAGTTATTTCCATTTCCCATCCTTAGCAGAGTCTGAAGAGCCTTTTAAAGGCACGACGTAACGTCTGGAGAAATACTCAATCTGCTCCTGCCTTCCAGATTTATGTTTCTGAGGAAAGGAAGGCTTGATAATGTTTGGGTGATAGGGACTTCTGTGGTGCTGTTATGTGTAGGTTGACATTTCTAAGTACATGAGCCCGTTAGCTCGT
Source organism: Crypturellus tataupa (assembly GCA_034781795.1). NCBI lineage: Eukaryota > Metazoa > Chordata > Aves > Tinamiformes > Tinamidae > Crypturellus > Crypturellus tataupa. The sequence continues at coordinate 2,067,518 of JAWLRI010000412.1, forward strand.
GCTTGGTTAGTTGGAGGTGTCAAGGAAGGATTTCTGTCCCTGTTTCACTTTGGGGTCTGCGAGGAGGTTGTGACTTGGCCCCAAATCACCCCAAACTTGGCTAAAGAAGCAGTGAGAGCCCAGCCCTGCTGCATCCCGGTCCTGGTCCCTCGCAAGCTCTTCGTTTGGAAGTGTGGCTCATGGATTTCTCCAGTCTGCAGAAGGACAGGAATTTGGGAATCTGAGACCAAGAACACAGCGTGCAGCTCATGCTCGCAGCAAATGCAAGGATAAAAGCATTTTAAAGAATTCCCTTTCACCCCAGACTAAGAATGTGCACCTGGTTACTTGGTCCTGCCGACACATAGGTCATACTCGGTGTGCGGTCATCACTTGCTCGTGAATCGGAGCATTTGGAGAAATTATGGCATTTATACTGCAAGGCTAATAATACATTTTTTACAAGTGTTGTAAAGATACTGGTTGTGGGTTTTTTATTCCTTTTTGAGTGCTTCTGTTTGAGCATTCGTATAAAATGAATGGTATTTATTTAGTGATATTGAAAGATATGTTCTTGGTCTGTAGTTATGATAAATCTCTCTTTTCATACATAAATCTGTTACTGCCTCAAATGGAGCATGAGCTTTAAGTGTAGTCTCATATTCTTCTGCGGGAGCAGAATTTTACCTGCTGACCTCGGAACATCTCCTTAAGATAAACCCTTTTTTGCTGTGCATGAAATGCTACTAAACATAAGTAAGTCCAAACAAAATAAATCTGTAGGTTGTGAAACGCAAGTGATGTGCAGAAAATGTAACAGAAGCGTATGCCTAATTCGCAAAATAAGAATTAAAAGGTCTTAGTAACATTATGTAGCCTTCAATTTAGTAGTTGTGTCCTTAAGTTGTTTATAAGCTAAAGCTAATGTTTGGTTTCTAGAGAGTGGAAAATCGGTATTAGCCTAAGTCCACTTCAGAAAAGCAACTGCAGAAAGATGTCGTCTTTCTCAGCAGAGCCTGTATGTGTTTCAGGGTCTTGCCATTTTTCCCCCTTTTTATTTATCCCTGCCTGACTGGCTGGACACTGGCAGAACTACACACACCAATGCCAGTCAAATGTGCAATAAATCACAGCACCTCTTAAAGTCTTCCCCCTCTGTGTCCTCCCCAGTTTAAGTTCTCCTAGAAGAGAGCTGTGTGTGGAGACTCTGGGAAGGAAGAAATCAAGAGGAAAGTGAAAGCTCTGTTTTCTTCCGTATGGAATGTTTCACTTTGTGAGAATCACCACAAAGGATAAGGTTGTGAAATGAGTGAGTGTCCTGTGAATTCCAGCTCCTTTGTGTCTTAAAGGCTTCTCCCTTGAGAAGCAAAGAATAAAAAACGCCCAAACCTCCAGCCATCCAAGTAAATATCGGGATTTTGAAAACTTAAGAAGAGCAATTAGGCAGAGTCCCTTCCTCATTTTATTTTATTTTATTTTATTTTATTTTATTTTATTTTATTTTATTTTATTTTATTTTATTTTATTTTATTTATTTATTTTTTTTCCACCTCTTCTAAGGAAGCCCAGAGCACTTTGTAAGCGCGGATGGAGGTCGCAGCGCGCAATCCGGTCCCCATGGTCATTATCCGGGAAACCAAAACGCAGCTGTCTCTGGGGCAAAACAAAGTAGCTTTTTAAATAGGACACAATTTGAGGACAAGGAAAGGATGTCAGCGAGCCGAGCTGAGATTTATTTTTCACAAATTCACTGAAGAAATCGAGTCCTTAGGTGGCAATTGGAAGGGTCTGAACAGGCCACTGGAATAGCTGTGGGGTCGGTGACACCTCCCGCCGTTCTCGACCCTTTTTCCTCTCCCACTTGGTATAAGACTTCAGTTTGCAGCAACCCACTTCAAGTTTGTTATTCAGAAAAGTGCTTTTTTTTCTGTAAAAATGTCAGGGGAATGTGGGAAGGACATTCACTGCAGCCAAAAGCCTAGGAAACTTTTTTTTTTTTTCTTAACCTTGAATGCTTTCACTCCTTGGGTAACTGGGGAAATAGAATAACCCCACAGAACTTGTCAAGACGGAGGCATAAACAGCGGCTTTGAGAGCCCGCTCTTCAAGCGGAAAAGAAAGCATCTTCTCAAGCAGTGGCAGGTGATGGGTTTTTAGAGCATTTTGACAACTAATGCTCAAAATTGTATAAAAATACTACAGCAATATGTTGAATATTTTTCAATAATTATTTTTTTTTAACAAAAACACTAACTACTTTGCTGCATTTCACCATTCTATCTTCCATGGTTCTATATAATTGTCAATATTCAGTTGCATAGAATGTTGTTCTGAAGAGTTTTCGTTTTATTAATTTTCACCCGTGGGAACGGTGGCCTCCAAGCTGCAGAATGGCCCTGAATACGTGATGGGGCTGTTTCTAGTTGGAGATTCAGGCAAGGGAGAGCTATTGCCTTGCTGCAAACATGGAATTTCCAACTTCAGTTGCTTCAGTTATGGGTTTTTTAGTGCTGCTGATTATCCCTCCAGCTTGGGAAATGCAGTAATTTTGGAAGAGAGCATGAGGCTGTGACGTTAGTTCAGGAGCATTAATCCACTGCCGTCTTTACCAATTCATTGAGTTTTTCAGTCTGTCCGTCTGTCTCAGATGCTTGAAACAGGTCAATTCCTCATCCCTTCCTCAGGAAATTCTGGGAAGAGTTGCAGGTTATCCAGTCCCACCTCTGTGAAGGTCACAAATAACGAACTGTTCTTTGCAGGGAAGATACGGAAATCCCTTTTTTCCCCCAAACACTGGGAATTGCTGCCCCTTTGAGGGAGGAAAAAAAAAAGGACCAAAAGCAATGCGAGGTTGATGGTCTATTAAAGAAGGCTGGAAGTTGTGGGAACAGAGATATCCCAGGGGGAATATCGCAGCTGGAGCAGACGGGCACGTGTCGAGGCTCCGTGGGGGACAGGGACATTGGCCGCCGCTCCTGCCGAGCGGCCCGGGAGCCCTTTCTCCTCGCACAATATCCATCCTCGGTCTTACCACAGCTTTGAGGCCTCTACTCGTCCCTCCCGCTGGGCCATTTTGTCCCCTTCTTTTGTCCAACCCTGAAAAAAGCAAAATAAAATTAAGCAGGGAAATAACCCATCAGGGAGCGGCATGGGGCTTGCTGCCATTTCGCTTTGCTGGGCTCCCTTTTCCCCATGCTGGGACTTATCCGTTATTTTGCTGGCTTTTTAGAGAGGGAAGTATTGTGCGCTGTGTATAGAGCTGAGACCGTGGTTGGTCCCAAGCGATTAACATAAAAATAAGTGCGGAATGCTAGTGAAAATCTGAATTTCCCGAGGATTAAAAAGCCACCACCATTTGTCCCAAAGCAGAGCCGTTCCCCTCGTTTCGTTTTGTCACTGCTCTCTCTAACCTCTCCGAACCACCTAGTCCTAAGGGAGGTCCTGCAGTTCCTGGACTCCATTCATGCTTTAACTTCATCCAGATGTTTCTGCTTTGGGTGGTGGTGCAGGAGAGTCATCCCCGTGTGTCCTTGAGCACCCCGTCTGTCTGGAATAGGGTCTGAACAGGAACGTAGGGAGAAAATGTGCTGTAATTCCAGCCGATGGCTCCATACGTGTTGCTTTTTTTGCTGTTGTTTTTATGCACAATTCTATTGCAGCAAAATTGCTGGGGCTCTGGAGGGCTCTTGTTCTTGGACAGTGTTTTTTTGACAAATGTTATTTTATGGGTGTTCTCTTGCTGATCCTCTTGCTGTTGTTGATACAAATTGTGGTAATTTAAATAAATGGTAAATTTTATATATTTTATATGCATATACGCATATGCACATATAAAATATATGATATGAAAAAATATGATCTTCTTAACCAGAACAGCAAATTGAAATGATTGTGTTACACTGAAAAAAAAATGCAGGTTAATTTCATTTTTTAAGATATTTTCAAATCTCACTTTCACAGACAGAGTCTGGGTAATGTAATGTCTGGACTTTTTTCTTTTTTTTTTTTTTTAATTGGGAGACTATTCTTTCCTCCAGCTATTTTCAGTGAGCTAGTTCCTACAGTTTTATAGAGAAAGGATAATATTTAGGTCACATGAAGTTGTTGGAGGCTTACTTCAAATATACTGTAAATATCATAGCAACAGTTACGAAAGAGCGAAAACAGTCCCCTCTTGCAGTATTAAACATGAAGTGGCTGAGCTAAGCTAGTAATTAAAACTATATGAGATGTCGTGCAGTGCCCCATTAGGCTGTGTGAACCAATAAGATGTTCTGCCAAACTCTTCCTAAAAATCAGTGTTTGCTGGGATCCTTTGATGGGCCAAAAAAAACCCCAAAGTGATGGTGGTTTTGTTTATATTTTTCCCCATTTGCTGTGTTGAGGAAGAGATAGTGACTTTCCCCCCTAAAAGTGGGGAGATTATCCCTTTTATAAATATTCAAACTGTAAAGAAGAAAATCAGTTATCCTGTTGTCTGCCAGAAGTGGAAGAAGTCTCTATAGCACTTTGATGGCGAAAATGTTGGGGTAAATAGAGATATGGTAATTCTATATATACAGTCCTATATACACAACCTGGCCACTTTTTAATATAGTGAAAGATGCAGAGACCAGTAAAAATTCAGGATCTGTGGCCATGAAAATCTTACTAAATGTAGTATTTTTCCCATAGCTGAAAAAAAAAGAAAAAACAGTTATTTTCTTAGAAGCCTGCAGAATCATTTGACAGAAACAGGTAAAATTAGTAAGTAGCTTTTGCATTTAAACTAGTGGGATACGGGGAAAACGTGTGAGATAAGAGAAAATGCAGAAAAATACTGCAGATTAAGGTGGTATGAAAATCCGGGTGACTGCCAGGTGTGCAGCTGGGCCCACCTTTCCATTCGCACCCCAAAAACACTGCTGGGGCTGTGGACACCTCTCTGCTACACGTGTGCGGAGCAGATAGTGCTCAGCCGTGATGTGAAACCCCGGCAGTCCTACCCCTACCTCTTTAGGAAACCAGCAAATATTATCAGATCTAAATGGTCTGGAAGAAGGGGTTTGTCTTTGGATGCGTTCACCAGCTGAAATGTATAAATGCGCTTGATTCTGCTGTTTTGAGCCTTGCTTTAATGAGCTGCTCAGAGAGAAATGTTTGGGCTGGCTCACATACGTTGTGGAATGGGCAAGTGTACTGTCGCACAGGGCTGTTTTTCTGCTTGTGATCCATTTGGTAAGTAATCATTTTATCAGCTGACACCTAGGCCTGCTCTTTACCTGTCCTTTTGCAAATAATTTTGCACGGTAACGTATAATCATTGGATGGGAATGTGTTCTGTCGGCAATGCTCCTAAATAGCAGCTGACAAGCATCGAGCTGCGCGAACCAGCAGGATGCAGGATCCAGCCATCCTCACTCAGTGCTTCCTTCAGCTCGGAGATGAGGGACACATTATCCCATTGCAGCATCTTCCATTTAGATAGGAAATGAATGGGGGCGTGCGTAAAAAGAAAGGCTTTCCTCTGCTAATGTGGGGCAAAAATGTCTTTTGGCAAAGATAGCATCATATAAAGTAAAACAACCATTTATTTGAGTTGCATCAGATCTTCAAAAGTTCTTCAATTTCATCTGTCATCCACGTAATAATTTGGAGCTGAAATGACGGAAAGGAAAGGAGTGCTCTGTAAGTGTGCCCTGTAGTTAAGAGCCTAAAATACATTATTCTAAAATGTTTGCACCCTTGTTTTTTTCTTTCGTATGATGGTGAGCTACAGGTCACTGGAGGCTTCAGCATTTTGGCAAACGGCTAATATTCTGATGCATATTGCAAAAGTAATTGGCAAATATGGATCCAGTTTTGCTAGACATTATTCAGTCACCCAAAGACAGTCCTTCTGAATGACCAAATTAAATGCAGGGAAAAGGAAACGGAGATGGACCTAAAATTCCAGAAGTGTCTTTTCAATCTGAAGCTAAAACCATACTTACGAGGCTAAATAACCTAGTCTTCTTATCTGTGCCATCAAAACAACAGTCTTTGGTGTCATGTGGGTAGTATTGTCTGAATCTGGAGCAGTCCACTCTGCGTGAATTTGCTCACTGCTCAAGTACCACAGGATTATTTTTTTTGTCACAATTTTCTGCATATTTCTCCAATGGTTTAACTATGGGAATAGATGTTGGCAGATGTTTTGGCCTTGTCAATATGACAGATTTCACATATTTTCATCTTTCTTTTTTCATCTGGAAAACCTTAAAAAGAATAAATTGTTCATTTTTGATTTTTTTTTGTGTTTATTCAGTGAATTCACTTATTTCCGAGAAAATTTGTTTTGAAAGCATTCAAATGTCTATCAGTGATTTCAGATTTTCTTTTTTTATTGCCAAACGCTAAGTTAAAAATAATTCTTGAGTCATCTTCTGTATTCCCTCTTCTATGACCGAATCTTGCCAGCCTGTGTCCCTTCTGTGTTGATTAGTTTGGTTTTAATGAAAAAAAATTTTTTCTTTTCACATCTTTGTATTCCTGTCCCTTCTTATGAAATGTTCTGACTTGGGACTGTTGAGCTTTGGGAAGATAGATATATCAGCAAACTGCACTCATTTGATATCCACTTAAATTGTTCAGCAACAGTCGATTATTCTTTGTGTGTCTCTCATTGGGGCCCATTCTAGTGCCTTTTGGGGCCCAAAAGTGCCTCCCTGTTGGGCAGGGGTACTGGTTTTAAGACCAGTTGCTCAAATCTGTTTAGCTTAGTTTAACTGAACCTTTTAGTTGAATTTTGGAACACCTTGACGATGATGTTTTGTTCTGGTTGATACTGCAGCACTTCAGAAGGCTCCAGCGGGAGCAGTACTGCAGGTTATCCCACTGGAATGGGTAAGGAAGAGAGATTAAGAGAGCGTTTTCTGTTAGATCTGGTGGATTTTGCTACGGCTGGATGTTGACCTGGAAAACCATGGGTTAACTCTAGGTTCGCTGCTTCCTTTTTCCATGGTAAAGCTGATGCTGGAGGAGACTTTTTGTTTGCCATTGAAAGGAGATGATGTCTTCTTAAATCATCTTTATCTGCTATTTTTAGCCTAAGCTAATTTTTCTTTTGTGCTGTGTGCTTTTGTTGGCCTGGGAAGAATTTGGGGATTTTTATCAGTCATCTCTTTGTTCCCAAGTTTCAACATTTTCTCTGAGATGGTTTTTGCTGGCCGTGTTCCCTCGAGCTGCATCTTTCAGGCCACTGTCTGCGATGCAAAATGTTATGAGCTGAGCTCGGACTGCTTAATTTCTCTGCTAAAGGCATTACTTTTCAGTAGTGTTGGTCTGCTTAGCACCTCTCAAAAGTTTGTTGGGATATTCCTGTATCTGTCTTCCCATCCAGGCTTTTCCTTCATCATTGCAGTGGGCAGCTGCTTTCTGAGCAGGACATGTGAACTTGGAAGGTAATTCACTTCAGCTTCTTTCAAAAGCAACACGTTTTGTAACATTAATTGCTTAATTTCTGTTTTCACGTCACTTTTTTCTCCTTTATATTTTATTTCTGATGCCCACTGCTTATCTCCCAGAAGGTGCTTATGGGAGGTTTATATATATATATATATATATACATATATATATATATATTTTTTTTCCCCATTTTTCCCCCTTCAGGAAATTCCCCCGCCTCCAGTTTTGGCTCCTCTAGTTAACTTGCCCGTGGGAAGTGGCTGGTAGATAGTCAGCCAGCCTATAACATGTCAATTGTGAATTGCTGGATAGGCATCGCAGCGTCCATGAAATCTATTATTGATATTGATCTGAAATTGCCACCGCAATTGTGTTTAGTCTCCGACATGGATTTTTCTCGGTACCCTTTATTTTGCCTATTTTTTTTTTTTTCCCTAAATTTGCTCTTTGTTCCTGACGCACGTGAGGAGTGATCAAATCAGGCATCAGCTGCGCTACACGCTTTAATATCCTGGGTAGGCTGAGCTCGGTTTCCATTCCAAGGGACGGGATTTTAATCTGATCAATGGATTGATATCTTACTAGGGGAATGAATATTCCACCTGGAGCAGTTCTGTCAGTCTTTTGCCATCCCGATTTTTTCATTTTCTCCTTTCTGCACTGTTCTTACCAGTTGCATCCCCACCAGCCGCTGCCCCGGCCCCTGGACACCAGGGCTGCAGGCAGGTGTCAGGGCTGAGGACACTGTCACAGTCTGGAGCAAGCAGCGAGTTCCACATCGCATCTGTCTGCTGGGATGCGCTCCTGTAATTGTCATTCCCCGGGATCACACTGGAAATGCAGCTCGGAGAAATTGCCTGTTAATTGGCTCCTGGTCCTTCAGCGAGTTTGCAGCATTAGGAATCCTCATTTAATGTCGCTCTTTGTGCAGGGAGGGAGAACCAGTTTCCCTCCTTGGTGCCTGCGATGAATTTTTATGCTTGGTTATGTATTTAAACCCACCCCTCAGTATAGCTTATCGGCATGAGCTATAGATTTGGGGAACTTACTCATCTATTTTCTTTGCTGCTTGCGTAGCTTTTGACCTTGCTGTTTGCTCATATCCCAGAGAGCTGTAGTATGTAGTTTAACATGTAACATGGCAAATGGATTGCTTTTCATGTGGCCTTCTTTGGTCTGCCAGTCTTGGGATAACCCTGGCTGCAAGCTGCATCCCGTAGTGCAGCCCACAAGGTTCCCCACGTGCTCCTAAGCCACTTCACCTATTTCATGATGCGGTGCCTGAAGAAGATACCACTGTCCCAGACTACCTGAAATGTTAAATAATATCTCCCCTTACTTAATATTTTGGAAATGGATGTCTCACACTTCCCAATTCTAGTGCCCAGTTCTAGTACACGATATCTACTTTTGCTTGCAAGAGTTGCAACGATGATAAATGATTGTGGTTCCTTTTTTGCTGTTGTTTTTACTGTCTCCTGGATGCAGCTTTCTGTGCATGGTGGGGAAGTATCCCTTCCCATCGAGATGATGAACTGCTTCTGTGTGGAAAATCCCTAATGATAGTGACTTGCTATCCTATACTATGGCATCCTGATCTGTAATTTTGAGTCCAGCACCGCATGTAGTTTCTTGCTTTTCTTATAGACCAATTTTCCCCTGCCATTGAATATTTTTTTCATTTTCTTTTCTTTTTCTTTTTTCACTTAAGGGTGTGTCTGAGAGTAGCATGTACCATTGGAGCCTCCCCTTCACTTATGTGGCACAGTATTACTGTAAAAAAGTGTTCCAGCATCTCCAGCATTGCCTGGGATCTTGGGCAGTGTTACACGTTGCTGTCAAAGCATGTAATCACAGGTGGAAACAGTGATGCAAGGGATAATCTCTTGTTGTTTGCTATGTTGAGTGCTTTTCCTTTTCTCATCCTGTGTTTAAATGAGTCTCTTTTTGAAGCAGGCTAAACCTAGCTGTCCTTTTATCAAATCCCAGTTGGTAATCACTATTAGCAACAAGATAACACATTTTCACAAGCTTGCATCTGTTTTTTTTTATTTTTTTTTCTTTTTATTTATTAAAAAAAAAAGGCAAGTGCACGCTGCTTTGCACGTTAGCTTTGTCTCTCAGGCTGTAAGGGTTCAGTTTGAATAGCTGGTTTGGGTTATGCACTGAAATATCTAGTGTTTCTGCTCCGTGAGAAGCTGCATTGTGTTTTTTGGCCTTGCACTTAGCAAAACTGAGTTGCCTGGAGAAGTTTTAAATGCAGAAATTTTCTTCTCTGCTGAAAACAGCAATCATTCATAACCAGAAGAAACAAATGGGAGGCAGAGGTGCTGTTCCCATTGCAGGTGTGAACTGAGGAGTCTCTTCTTAAAAAATAAAGCATAGTCACTGGAGGATGTTTTGAACCTTTATCAGTTAATAGCTTGATTTGAACTTGAATTATTAGATCAACTGTGCGAATATCCATAAAGCAGTTACTGAGTTGTGTTCAGTTTCTCCCAGTACCTGTTCCTCTACTTGGTTTGAACCATCTTCACTTTATTAATAGAAAGTGTTGCCTTTATGTGCAATCGTGCCTTACTAACAAAGTGTAACCATGGTAGTATCCCCATGATGTTCTAAGGGTGCAAGGGAGCCTTAGAGGGGCCTCCATCGTGTTGCTAACTGATATAGTGAGGAGAAAACATTTGTTTTCTGGCACACAACCCCCGAAACTGCAATGTCATCAGCAGAACGCCTAGATCTCCAGTGTTTACATACTTGGCTTTGTGCTTCAGGCTCCCATGGACAATAATTTACATCTTCCCGTAGCAGCACAATTCCAAGGAAATACATTTCAGGAAGCTGAGTGTATCGGTTCTGCCTGAGGAACATGCAGATGTGGTTGTACTGTGATGTCAGCTCTTCGCATTAAGCTGTTTTCACCGACTCTGTGAAGAACATACCTCAATAGTAAAACACAGAAAGATATGAAGGGCCAACATCCTTCATGTGATATAGGCAACATCTTTTAATGGTTACCTGCATTAAATTATGGATGAACTATACAGCAAGAGGAGCACAAAAGGCTTTTTTGTGTTTTCCACCCATTTTTTCCCCCAGCATTGAGCGTCTCAGATTGCATTCCTCTGTAGACACCGCTCTGATTTTATCCTGGGACAAGCAAGACTCTACCCTGGCTCCGCCAAGCACTTGACATTGTTTGAATTTCCGCGAGGCGAGTGGGAGTGAAGCGCTCTGAATCAGAGCTTTGGTCCTCAGGCCTCCACGCAACGTTGCGAAAGACTTCGAGCACCTCCTCGGCTTCCTGAAAGCCTCGGTGCATCAATTAACTTGCCAATTCGTTTCCATGCGCGATCCAGCTGGGAGCCTGGCGTGGGCACACGTTGCTCCCACAGGGCCACCCTTTTGCGGCGTGGTGGCCGTGCCAAGAAGAAAACAAGAGCAGCGCTAAGTAGTTCCCCAAGAAGCTTGCGTGGTTCCCTGTGTTGAGTCAGTGGCTGCCGTGAAACCAAGTCTTCTGGGGGGCAGGAGGAGCAAGCCCTGAGGTCTGCTGAGAGCTCCTCACTCCAGGGCTCTTGAACTCCAAAGCGGAAACGTCCTTTGGTAGTTAACTACCAAAGTAGTTACCACTTCCCTGATACAGGTCACAAGAAATGGAGATGTTTCATTCATAACAGCAGCTGATGGGGACAAATGCAGCTTGTCGGGGGTCTTTTTCTTGTCCCCCTGCTACCACACTGAGTTGTGTGTTAAAGCGCTACAGGCTGAAGTCATCACTGTGTCTGAGACCATTGCGACTGGAGTCCCTTTTAGCCTCTGTGTAACTGGAGTTGTTTTAAATGTTATAAAGATGTCTTTAAAGACTTAACATTTAAATTTAGACAGTTCAATCTTGTAGACTACACCAGGAGCAGTAAACTAAGTAGGACCATGGCATGGGCTGGAGTGTGACTCTGCTAGCATAATCCTAGCAGGCTCCTGAATGTGGTTCTGGCCAAGAGCTTTCCCCTGTGCCCTAGCACGGACCAGGGACTGTCTCTGCTAGTCAGTGTAGATCAAATCCATCTGGGGTGGAGGACAGCTTGGGCATGCAGATGGGAGCCAAGGCAGTGTTTAAATGACGCAGTATAACTGCCAGCCCATGCGATATTTTGATGTACTCTTTGCAAAGTTAGCATTAATCTCTCTGTAATGCCCGTGAACTTGAGGTTGAACAGATTCTGTCACTTGGTCAGGTCTCATGCAGGAGGCTTGGAGGCACTTTTTGAAAATGTTTCTGGGTTTTCTGCCCTTTTTGGGGTACTGTATTTATCTCTGAAACTTATAGTTACATGAAATATAGCCTTGAATTGCCTAAATTAACTTTTCTTGATCCAAGAGATTAAACGTGGCTGTAAATTTTTAAGTAGAACCAGTTGCTGCAATTCCCCATCAAAGAAAATCTTGTGAACTTGAACGAATAAGATTTAAAGAAAGCGTTCTCCTGGGGAAACTGATTAGTTAATACTTAAGTAATATCCTTCTCTCTCCTCTCCCTCTGCATCTCCAGACCCGAAACAACACAAACGATTCCGAGATCAAAAGAGCATTTGGGTCCTTTTTATTAACAAATACTGCAAAACGTTAGACTCTTATTTTTGGCTTGAGTAATGGTCCAAGCTTTCATGATTCCTTTAATAAACGTAAAGTAGGTCATAATCCCCACCACTGCGTCCTTAAAGTGGTATAAATCTGGGTTTCCCGAGTTTTAATTACAGTGGCTGCTCCCATTAGGTGGTCTTGTTTCATGGCAGGATGCTAGACAGCTCTCTTGCTCGAAGTCATTGCTGTGGACTGCGGCTACGTCTGTCAAACCATAATGAGCAATGAAAGAATGAAGAATGTTAATTTAACCGATGCTGCTTTTGCTGTTAACGTAAGTACCACCAGCTGCACCTCATAAACATTGCTGTTTGCTTGCCGGAGCTTTGCTATTCTGCGAGGCCCAGCTTGATTGATAGAGGCAGAATTAGAATGATGGGTTGCGTGCAGCAACTTTTCTGTAATGCTACTTCAGTGAATGCTTTTTTTGTTGCAAGAGACAGCTCCGAAATTTTAATTGCTTTTCAAACTAGCAAGTGCTGCTCGTGTCAAATGCTGATAATTGGTTTATGACATAGAGGTATTATAAATTAAGGAGAGGTCAGCATAGATAATGCGCGTATTACCTTCCGGAGGAAAAATGGTTCTGTAGAAGTGACACTTCGGAGAACCTCACTTTCACGTGCTGGAGTTCTCATTGCTCATACACGGTTTCTTAAACAATGGTCCTCTTAGGAAAGGACTGTCTCGAACAATAGCGATGTTCAAAGTCACTTTATAATTAGTGAAATTACTGAATAATGCAAAACTCCGTGAAGGCTTTTTTTTTCCAGCCCATTAAGTGTGTTCCTGTAAATCTTCAAAAATAAAGCTGCAGAACTGCCTTTCATCCATCAGCCGTCATGTGCACTGAGGAAAAGCATATTTTCTTCTTTTGCATGTGTCATTGCAGGGGGATTAGCCCCGAGAACTTGACACAGCCACATCTGCTCCAGAAGCATCTCTTTCTATATATTATTTTCTTTCCTGCCCTTGGTCCACTGATTAAGATGCTCCTGTATCTCTTAGTATGAAGCTTCTTGTCATTAGCATCCACTCCAGTGTCTTTTTTCTTTGCCTTGACTGTTTTGTGAAATGTTTCTCATTTCTCGTATAGCTCCATTCTCAATCTGTCTCACTATATCGTGTTATTTTTGAGGGTGATTTACTACAAGCTTGTGTTCTTATTCTTATCCTGAATGTATGACAGGATGAAATGCTATAAAACCTAATAATATAGGTCATTTTGCTTTAAATCATTTAGAAATCAAAGGAAGGAATAATTATTTAAATAATTGATTCACTCTTGCCCTTTATTGTCTCTGCTTTACTCATTTCCATAATACTCTTTTGGTTACTAATAATTCAAGTATTATGACTTGCAACTAAATAGCTTAAATCTGTACCAGTTTTTGCCAGTCATAATAACATACTTCATCTCTGACCATTATTAGACTTTAGAGCTTTATATGCTTTGTTAAGTAATAAAGATTGTAAAATTATTAATTTTTAAGATAGATTACTTGTGGTTCAGGATAAGCCACTTGCATAATTTTTCTGAACACTGAGAGTGAATGAACTTGCTTGGTTTGAGGGGTAGATATGAAAAGGAGCAGAAGTAGTGGTTACCACTAGCAAAACGTAGTGGTTCGAGCACCAAGCTGCAAATCTGGGGTCTGGACCCTGCTCTGTGGTGATGATGCAGGGGAACGATGACAACCTGGAGCGCTTCTCGTTTTCTGCTGCGTGCCCTGTCAACAGGCAATAGCTTAGACTCTCCCTTTTGTGAGATTGTTGGGTTTCGTTCAAAGTGAATTGAATTTGCAGGATTGGGATGTTGCATTTATTTTCTGGGTTACAAAACGCAGCTCCGAGGAGCATGATTTTGGTATGTATAGAAATGGAGGTGTCTTGAAAGCTTTCAGGCCAAGTACAATCAACCTAGAGAGAAATGGCTCTTAAATTGTACCAGTACCAATGGTGTTGGCTCCTAAAGCTTGCTGGAGCCCTACGTTAGATACTGGGTCCTCCTTTGGTCACAGCCTCTGCCCATAACCTGTGCGTCTGAGGGAGTTCTGTTCTTCAGTTTTATTGGTTTCCAAGATAACCATATACACCTACATTTTTACTGTCCCTGCACGTACGTGCTGTAATGGGATTTTCCAAGAACACTTACAGATACCTGGGAACGTAAACTGGTTATAACATGGCCTCGTGTCTTTAGGACTCTATATGTTATATATCTTCCTCTCCCACTCATTTCTCTTCTCCTAGTCCGTGGCTAATAAATTAAATTTTCCTGGCCTTATTTTCAATAGTCCCAGTAAAGAGAATCTCTGAGCAACTGCTGACTATATTGAAACTGAAAAAACAAAAATCTGAAAGTAGTGCTGTACAACCAAAATGGAAAGATATGACTTCCTGAAGGACAGGAGGCAAAGAGAGCATTTATGCATTATAGAGACTGGCAGTAGCATAGGTATGTACTTAAGCTTTGCTGTGTTGAAACACAGACATGCTTGAATTCACAGCAGATGGCAGGGATACGTTCCATGGAATAGTGTGTTATCCTTTTGCTCACTAAATCTTGAAGAAAATTAACAGATAACATTTAACAAGCTTAAGTTTTAATATAAATTGTTACATTTTTCAAAATTAAATTTGAACTTAATATATTTTACAGTTGAACCATTTAAAAAATCTCCCATAGCCGAAAAGTATTTATTTTAATACAATTCGGTATGAATTTCATTATGCTTGCTTTTTCGTAAAATACTTTGGCTGGAATGTTTCTTAAGGAAATAGAAAAAAAAAAGTACTTTTGTCTCTTGCAAGAGTATTTCCATTTTAATGAGTATCTAGAACTATTTCACTTACAACCACTAAAAGCAAAAGAATTTATTCCATAAATCAAAGAACCATTTTAATGGGCCAACATTAGCAAACAAAATTCCATTAGGATTTCATATAATCTTTGTGAAATTTCCATTTGCTATCTAATTCTCTTTTTTTTGCTTCCTTTTTTTTTTCCCCTTTGAATATACTGTGAGCAAACTGAAGTAAAGGCAATAAAGAAGTGGTTCAGATAGTGCCATCATTTTCACTTCCACAGAAGTCCCATCATCCCCTAAATTTGACATTTGTTTCCTTGGCTGACATGAGCTTTTAGACAGATCCAGTGAAGCAGATCAGCTCCTTGGCACGCAGGAGTTTGGCCTGAGGAGCAGGACCTCTCCTTTTGGTCACTGGTGCTGAAGGCACCTCTAGCCAAGGTCTGCTCTGTGTTGTCAAAGTGTCACCCACAGCCAAAGGACGATGTGGTGACACAATCCAAACTTACCTTTAGGAAGTAAACCTGAAACTGAATACCATTTCGGGGGAAGAAAAAGGGATAGGAGGTAAAGTGTGTTATGGAGAGCCTTAGAGGAGTTTGTTCTCCCCCGTTTCAGAAGAAACTCCTGCTGTATTCGGAAGCACTGAGGACACAGTGGGTAAAGAACTACAAGTCGTGTTTTATTCCATTGCCAGAATAGGAAAGACTTTCCTGGCACACTTCAGGTCAAAGAAAACCTTAGGGCTCAATGTCTCTCTGGGTTTTTCTCATTCAATGTGTAGCTAGAAAATGAACATGTTGATACGCCAGCATTTCCGCTCTTTTTGTGGACAGGCATCCTGATAAAGGGCAGCAGAAGTGTCCGCCTGGACATCCACAGTGAGGACTGAATGAGAGGAAGCCCCAGCTTCTGGTCCTCTCTCGTGAGCTAGCAGCACAGCCCGTTCCCTCTTGTTTATAGCAGGTATTGCTGGATTTTGCCTTGAGCAGATTGCTGCAAGAGGAGTGCCTCCGTGCTTTCAATGTTCCACTCTTAAAATGGAATGGGTGGAAAGAGATGGTGTTTTTCTTTTTAAACAAACAACAAAAAAGCAACAATTTCTGATACCTCCCCGGAAGCAGCTATTAAGTCAAGGCAGGCTGCATTAGGCAATCAACAAATCACACTTCTGTTTTCAACAGCACCGATTGCCTCGTGCTAATTTTCCTCTGGATTCTGCGTAGATTCCTTAATGTACTACTAACCATTATTTTCTCACCTAGTTTGCTCAGTACTGACAGATAATAGATGATCCTATTACAAATAAATTTGACACTGCATCCATGAAGATGTGAAAATTGGAGTCGCTCATCATTATTTAAAATGTGTGCTCACTCACTCAAATGAGGTATAAGAGTCTACTTTGGAGATAAAGGAGGCCAGATTGCTGCAAAGGCTGCCGCAGTGTCACACAGGTTAATGTAGATGTATTATGTATTTATATAGCCTATAGGAGGATAACTTTTTAGCGAATGATTTAGGCTGAATGTGCACTTGATCAGGACCCTCATTAATAACCCATGGCCACATGAGTCTCGTGGTATGAAGTTACACTTGCAATCATAAAGATTAATTCCAGGGCTGTCTCTTGGAGTTCGGGAGGAAGAGTCCAAAGAAACGGATGAGCCTTGTCAGAAGATGCTGAGCAGAGATCCAGGTAGACTCAGATATAGACTGAGATCCTGTGTCGTCACTGACATTTTGATTAAAATCGTGTCAGTCTTTGCAGCCACAGTTCTTAAGATGGGGACAAGGCTGCCTTTCCCTGAAGCTCAGGGAGTGCGTTGCTTTTTGCTTTGGTTGTGTGTTTTTCATTAAAAACTGTCAGCTATGTAGAAAATGAGCTTTCTGCAGTGTGTGCTCACTAGGTACAGCTCGGCAGGGGCCCAATGCCAGGCTGAGACCTCCAGGCAGCAGAAACTACGAATAAGTATTTTTTTTCCCACTGGACCTTACCTCATGCACACGTTTCCATGTGAATTGCAGTAATATACTTAGAGGTAGTAGCTAATCCCATGAGACGCACAGTGGGATTCGGGACAGAGGAGGTTGGTGAGCACGTGAAAACAGTGTGAAATGTGATTTCCATGTTTGATCGGCCATCGGAGCCAGATGCACAGGAAGCTCTCCAGAGCATGGATCTCTTCAGCTGATTTGCCCAACTACTTCAATCAATGCCTGTAAAATCTGCACAGGTCTTAACGTCTCTGAGTCTCAGGAGTTGCAAACATCTTGTGCTCCAGTAAAGGCCTTTTCCTCAACACTGGGTGCCTGTTGCATGGTGTGCAAGTTGTGTGGCTCCTCAGGGAAATGGAAGCAGCATGGGACCAAACATTGTCCAGGCAGTCATGTGAGTGGAGATGGTCCTTTGAGAACCTCTGAATTTTACACATGGCCAAAGGGGAGCAGTGACACTGAATGAGGAGAACCTGAACGAAAGTTTTAATCGAGATACAGTGTGTTGCCCTGAGACCTATGTTCCCAGACAGCTGGAGCTGTGGAGAAGGATCATTTCCTACTACTGGCATCGCTATTAGGGTTTGAAAAGAAAACAAAGTACATAACTAGCAGCATCCTTTCAGACGGAGCATGTCCCTCGTTGGAGCGTTTGTTGTATTTACAACATACCCTCAATGTCAAGAAAGGGGTGCGTGATAGGTTTATTAAAAGCCTTTGATGACAGCATGCAGGTCGTTGCCTGGGGCTATAAAACAAATAACAGTAGTCTTCTCCATGGGTGCTATCAGCCTTTCTTTAAAAATGAATACCTTCTCGACTCTCCCAGTGCTGGTTTGTTAGACACGAGAGCTCTCTCCCGTCATTGGGGCTGCCGAACCCAGTCGTGTTTTAGCTGTGAACAAATCTGTGAAGGGAAACCTTGTCATTCTTCAAGGGGAGGGTTAGCAACTTGCCAGATAAGCAATGCACCGAGATAACCTGCTTTAAAACGACCTCTGGAAGAGTTGCGAAGACTCCACCAAGCTTAAGGAGAAGCTTGTCAGCCAAGGGGAGAGCGACATGCAGCACTGCGGCAGCACCTCCAAGCCTGTGTCTGAAAACATCCTCCTGAAACGTGAAATCTCTACGAAAATCCACTCATTTCATGTGCAGGATATCTAGACTATTGCCAGTTGGTACTGGGGATTGGAGCTCTCACATTGCCCACTGCAGAAAGTTTCTTGGCACTGCATGAAAAGGGCCTGTAACCTTTGCTTTTGTGTAACCTAATTCTTAAATTAAATCTAGCAGCTCAATTTTAACAGCACGATCTGCTCAGCTCCATTGAGCGAATCCCACACTAGTCATACATGCTAAAATCAACAATTTACATCAGGAGAAGAAATTCTGGCTGTGAAGAAATTACTCTGTTTCTAATTATTCTCATGGAATCAAAAGTTTGATTGACTCTAACCTGCTCACCTCCCACACTTACTCTTCTGTCTTCACTTGCTTTTTTTCCCTTTCACCAAGGGGGATCTTTTGTAACGTATCTGTTTATTCGGCTGTTTCTTTAGGGCTGACAAATTAAGCTACAGATCTTTTTTTCTTAGTGTTGTAATTGGGAGGTGGAGAGAGGAGATTAAGAGCTCCATTAAGATGCCAGTATGCTGCAGGCAGTCAGCTTTGGAAATTTGGTCATTGCTTTGGAAAGCTGGCCAAGATCTGTGCCTCAAAGGTGTGAGTTTTTGAGTCTTGTCATTCTAATATTGATTTGTGGTATAATAAATGGGACGACTGATAAAGGATTGAGTGGGAGAAATATAATTAATGCCAATCAACATGAGCTTATAGAAAATAGACCCTGTCAAGCCAACCTGGCATCTGTGAAGCGTTTTTAACGCAACTGCAAGCTTAGATGATATTAAGATAAGAGGTTAGGTAGTTAGGGCTTCTGCAAGGCGTTTGAATTGGTAACCCCATTCTGATGAAAAAATAGAGCAAAATAATCTGTGTGGCATTATGTGAGGGACAGTACCGAGATTGCCTGACTTTTGCTATTTATGAGCTGATGATCTCCAAACTCCTCAGCTCCTTGTGAAGTTATTGGAGAGGAGAGGGGGCTTTCTCTCCTCGTTTGACACAAGGGGACATGAGCTGGTAGGACAGCACTGTGGCCTGGCCTGTTCCTGCAGGTACCTTCCTCAGCGTCGAGCTAGATCCGGGTCTGACCCTACTGCACCCTCACCGAGAATATTCTGCTCTAGTGTGCCTGCAGGAAGGAGGTTAACTAGAACGGGTGGGTGGGATGGTAGAAGAGCAGGGAGAACCACCAACGGGCAGAGGACCATGTCTTGGAGCTTCTTCCTCTTATCTACTACCCTAATCGGAGAGAAGGAAAAGCTTCATTAGCCTTTGTATACAGGAAATGAAAATTTCATAAAAGAAGGTGCTTCAGTCTGTTGAGCAAAAATGTAACAAGATTTATTGCCTGAAAATGAAAGCCAAGAAAATTCGCAACAGAAAAAAAAAAAAACAAATAGTTTCTGACGGCAAGAATAATTAAACACTTAAAACCTTTTGCCAGCACCTCCAAGGCATCACTAGAAATTTGGCAATCGTGATGGGATATTCTTTTTTTCCCCCCAGGGAGTCCCGAAATTGGGTACTATGGCTTGTGATATACATCAGGATTGGACTGTAAGAACAGGAAGGGACTGTTAGGGTTATTGAGAGTATAAATTGTTCTCTTATGGGGAAAAAAAATAGCTTCTCCCTCTGTCATCAGCTTGTCAGCCCAAAGTCTGTCTGTCAGAAAGAACATGGAGGTGACCTCTGCCAGCCCCACACCTCCAGGTAGGCACTCGTAGCTTTGAACACCTTCTTGGTGACTAGACTAGTACAAGCCATTACATGCTGGAGTGGTGCTATCACCCTGGACGGAGTTTTCTTCCCTTTTATACTGTTTTGCACTTAGATATCACGTAAGGATGTTGCCTTCTCCTGGGGTTTGTCGCTGTTGGTTCAGTTTGTAAGAAAAACAGTTGGTGTCACCGCTTGGAGCTCAGACTCTTCTTTCCAAAGTGATTATATTATATCCTCCCTTTCCGTTTTGCAGCATTAAACCTAACAGAATGAGCTTTTAGGTTTTTCCGTTGTTCCTGCTGTCCTTGGTATATTGTGAACCAGGTCTGGTTTTTGGTGTCTGCTCAGCCAGCCTTTGCTTGGTGCCAGGTTCCAGGCAGGAGCAGGGTTTTCTGCAGCCCTCCTTGCTGGGTGAAACTTTCTATTTAAAGAAAGGATTTTTTTTTTTTTTTTTTTAGTGTTTTCTGTTTGATTTTTGACAAGAATCTAGAAAAGACCTTGCAGCACAGAAAGTCTCTTCATGATGTCTGCCAAAGAAATTGAGGTTTCTTCAGCTCTAAATGCTTCAGTACTTCACTGTCCCCAGTTACATGACTGAAGCAACAGAATTGAGACATATTTGGTAGTTAAACTGTCCAAAACCACTCCAATCTTTTAAATCCAGAGCTTAAAACTATCATAGAAAAAAAGTATCTTTGCTAGTCTTTCTTTGAGTAAAGACACAAAAGACCTTTCTGTGCAAGCAGTTGTCTGTTGTCATCACCTCCTCCAGCAAAGCCAGGGGACCCCAGTTAACTGTGAAAACTGGACTCCATTTTAAGGACTTTGACTTTTTTTTTTTGACACATATGTGTGTCTTCAAAGAAATCTCACAGTTCAGGTGCATATTTTTGAACTGAAGGCTGTGGATCTTCTGCCTCTGTTTCAATAAGCAGTCTTGTTTTATGCAGTCTTATACACACAAGGATTCTGCATATCCCTTTTGAACTCCACATGTCTCATTTAGCTTTTTCTTGAGCTTTCCCTGGGGAATAAAAATTAAATAAACTTAGAATGAGTAAGAAATTCCTATTTGCATCATCACAGTCATCTGGTTATACTTCTTGCTACAGAATATCATATAAATTACTGTTGTCTGGATAATGTAATCTATGTATAATGTAGTTCAGGAGAAGGATAATCAGATATATTCCTCAAGGATGGGCTTCAAAAGTGTCTACGCTGCAGCTTTGTTCAGTCGAGCAGGAGTATGCATTTAACTTCTCTTAAAGTGTCAACTAAAGACCATTTGAAGGAAAAGATGAGACTTTATAGACTACTAATGCTATTCTACTTATTCTACTAATGACCTTCTGTGTCTATAAATGCATTTACCCGTTACTTATCTGTAATCTCTGTACATCTTGCAGCATGCTTTAAAATATTCTTTGACAAAAAAAGGGTAGAAGATCATGGCAAACTTTGCCATAGTTGCTCATTACGTTTGGGTTTTCAAAAATAGCTTTGTTTATGATCTGATATTTTTAATAGCATATTTCTCTGTTTCCATTTAAACTTAGAAGTGACATCTTTGTTTTTCCCCTTTTAAAGAGCAGCATAATCCAGATGCCTGTCAAAGGAGTTGTTGATGTAGCATTTTATGAGTAATCCTTCTGTTTGAGTTTTTGTTTTGTCAGAAACGTTTGCCAAGCTCTTATAAACTCGCCATGAATATTATTGATGTATACTTCCTTTTAAAGAAGTGATTATCCATGCAGGAATACAAACTAAACAGGCAGTTCTAAACCTCAACTGTCTTCTCAAAAGCTGCATAACGCCATAGGAGGAGTTCAGTTGTTCTGTGCTATGAAATAAAGGGGTGCTGAGCTAAAATTACATTCCCCTTCGTTTTTCCTCTCAGCTTAACTCTGCTGAAGTGCAGGCCAGAGTTCTGGTTTGGGGACTTTGGAAAAAGCACTGCACGGAATAACTGCAGGGTTACTGTCAGCCTGTCTAAATCTTTGATGAGGAAATGTTAATAGTTCCCAGCCTGCTTTCAGCGAGATGAGCACAACTGCAAGAAACATTATAAATAGAGCAAAACCTACCGAGTAGTCTTAGGAATTGAGCAATTATATTTCACACCCGGAGCTGTAAGGCACTGAATGGAGTGATGTTCTCATTTGTTGCTCTTAAAATATTTGTATACTTTAGGCAACACAGACATGCTCTTCAGTGGACATCTTTCTCGGGTGACTTCTCGGCCGCAGTGGCCCTTACCTAAGTTCTTCCCATTACCCTAAATTCTTGACAAGCAGGCAGCCCTGGCGAGCTTTTCCCAAGCATTTCAGAAAGCCCTCGGCAAGCAAAACGTGCCCTGGTCTGATGACCTACCAGCATTTTAGCCTGCAGGTTGGCAGCTTGCTGGTCATCGGTTGGGGAAATGGAGATCTGTGAATTAAATAATAGAGATTAGGGTCAACATATGAAATAGCCTTGTCTGGCTGTCACTGCACACAGCAGTTGATTTTTTTTTTAAATCTGCTTTCCTTTGCCTTATTTATTTGCAAAGGGAGTCTGCTCCAGCTGTGTCTCTGCCCACTGTTTCTTCCTTTCTTTGCCCAGTGCCCCAAACTGTGGTGTGTGACACGGGGGAGGTTGTATTTGCACTGGATAGCAGCTTATAAAGGGCATTGTTAAAGCACTTTCTGTTCACAGTTGATTTATGGCTTGTCTGCATGGGGAGGCTTTTGCAGAATGTTCTTGCATAAAACTTTTTTTTCCCTCAATTAGTTAATCTAGAATAGCTGTCTTCATACCTCCTTGGTTTTATCATTATTCCTTTCTGAATACTTCTGAAAACACAGGCGAGCCCGGCTGGGCGGGCGCCGCGTGGTGTGTAGCGTCCCTGTACTCACTCTCCTGCAGACTCGCTTGAGTTGTACAGGAAGGCAGAATTGCAGAGCTCTGAAACAGGCTGCAAAACGTGGGCCCCTTTCTCGTTTTCCAGAAGTTTGCACAATGCAGAAGAACAACCACTAGCCATTCCCTAACCAGGGTCCAACAACAGAACTTTAGTCTCTTTTCTTTCCTCCTTCCTGCACTTCTTACATCCTGTGTAGCTCTGGTAGCTCTTGGTAGAGGAGCTGGTCAGGCTAATTGGTTCTGGGAGTTTCATCTATAACAGACAAGCTCTGAAAGACAAGCTCACTGCGTAAGTGGATTATGGTTTTGACTTGACATCATGTGAGATGATTCTTTCCCTTGCCTCTGGGAGACCTCTCTTCTAATTCACTTCTTGGAGCTGAAGCGCGGTGAGCACCATGATGCACCATCTGAGCTGGATGCTTTTTTTCCAGGAGATTCATTGAAGTCATTTAAGTTAGAAGCTTAGATGATATGTAGGATATCTGACCTGTCTGTATTGAAGCTTATAGAGCAGAAAACTGGTTGCTTCTGTGAACCTCTGCAATGTACCTGCAGTTTCGTAAAGCTTTGGTGATGGAGAGAACTGAGGCTTTTCTTTGGGCAACACAGTACTTCCTCCAGAACCTCATGGAGGAGCTGCAAAGGGCTTATCAGTGGGAAACCATAAGCAAAATTCTTCCAATTGTATGTTTTGAAGGGAAGGAACATCACCCCTGGGAGCGTTCGCATGAAACACTGTTTTGTGGCATTGCCATGGGACACGTCCAGGGGCCAGAGTATTTAATGTGAAGTGATGTGTCCAAGCTGACCTTGCTCTTGACTGTCTTTTCTTGAGTCTTTTGTTACAGTGGACAATATGGATTGCAGAAAGGGGCAAGAAAACCTGAAAAACCTTCCCCATGATACAAATTATAGTTAAATTTCAATAAGATCAAAATAATTTCCTACAAATTTTGTATGTTCCTTTTTTTTTGGTTTTATTAAGCAAAGAAACTCCTCCTTGAAAATAATCTAAATAGCAGTAAGTTAAACAGTAAAGGCCATTAATGCTGTCATTGTGTTGCCCCACATAATAATTCTGACTCTTCTTTAGGACACCAAGTGCTGGAAAGAGGAAGCGAGCAAACTTTGAACTTAAGCCCCTTTTTTTTGTGTGCCATTTTCATGGTGAAGGATTATTGCTTTTCTGGCTTCCTTTTTCCTTCTTATCCCCCTTCTGCAAATGTCCTGTATCCAGCTGTGATGTCTATTTTGCCTTTCCCTCTGGCGCTGCCATCTAGAGTCTGAAATAATAGTTTGTAAATATGCTTCATATTTTTCATATTTGAGGTATGGAAGAAAAATATTTCCTTCATGTGAAACTGTCACCTTTTTATTATTATTATTACTGTTGCTGTCAAAGACTCCTTTTCCATTCTGCAAGGTCTCTATTTGCCCTGGAATAAGAGTCCTGAGATGATTCTGAAAAATGTATGTGTCCCTAGGGCAGATTTCCAGTGCAACTTTGGCCTAGTGTTGCCCTTGGAGATCATGGGGTAACTACGATCTGATGATTCACTATACATAGGAGAAATGGCTCCCTTGAGTTTTTTTTTCCTCTCTCTCCATAAACTCCTCCATGAAAACAGAGCGCTTTCTGAAAGAACAAAAAAAAAAAAAAGAGAAAAAAAGCGGCTTTCTATTTTCTATTTTTGTTTGAGCTTTTTCATACACACCACGCTAAATTCTTTAGGCATGTCGCAAAAGTCAGAAATGCTCAGTTGAAATATCTCAATAGCACATTCGAGAAGCATTCGATAGATAAATAGACCATCTATTCCAAAACGCTCGACGAGAAAACGAGTCACATTCTGTAAACAAAGCGGGATAAGGGGGAGAATACGGTTCCAAATCACAGAGAAAACAGGCGTGATGGGGCATAGACAAGATGTTTATTTACATGTACATGCACCATTCCCCAGACATTTCATTTGCTCATTACTTGTATTATCTTCGCTTAAATTTTCAAGAAATTAACCTCCAGCTGGCTAGTGCTTGGAGGTGGATCTGATTTTCTGCATGAAATGAGGATTAAAACTTATAAATGTTTTGTCTGTCTTCTTAATGGTATTCCTTTTGGGATGTCAGCTCTCCTTAATCCCATCCCTTCAAACCACTGTTTTAATGGTGTGATCTCTCTTTTTTCTTTCCCCATGGGTAACGGCACCTCTTGCCTTGCAGTCAGCTCTTATTAGCGATCATTCATGGCAGCGTGAGCCATTTGATCAGCTCATCAAGCCGAAGTTGCTATATGCTTCATTTGCAGAATAATAGTAAGAATTTATCAGTTTCATTAAACTGTCTTAAAGGAATATAGCACGGCTCGGTGGAGCTCGTGGCAGGACAGACCTGTTGGCTGACCTTGGAGACATTATTTAGATCTTCTGTGGGCTGCTGGTTCTCCTCCTTTCTGTTGCTCTCCTGACCTTGCGGACGCATCAAACCATACCCATGGGGCCTGAGAGCTCCCCAGCACCTCATCGCTTTTGTGCTTGCACAGCAGAAGGGATTTTTGTGTTTGGTCAAGCTCCTCCAACACAGCAAACATCCTACAAATACTTGGTGACACTGAGCTCACGGTGCACAGGTACCTTCCACCAAGATGTTTTGCGTTGTAAAATTTCTACATTAGTTCTAGGTAGAACTAGCAAACTATAATTCTACCAGCTCAAAATATTGTAATTAAAATAAAGTATATTTTAGATAAAATGAAAAAGACTAGGTTGAGGCAAAAGGCAGAGAAGCCGTGATTGCGTTCAAGAGAAGTGCCCTATAAATTTTGAGTTAATTTATATCAACTCTCTTATTCAACTGAAACTCTCTTGTTGTTGTAAGAATCTCCTTTGTAGAGCCTCTAAGTCCCATGCTGAAAATGTGAAATCAATAGGTA
This sequence comes from Crypturellus tataupa, assembly GCA_034781795.1. Classification (NCBI taxonomy): domain Eukaryota; kingdom Metazoa; phylum Chordata; class Aves; order Tinamiformes; family Tinamidae; genus Crypturellus; species Crypturellus tataupa. Next base: position 2,093,057 of record JAWLRI010000412.1, read on the forward strand.
CTGTTACAGGCACTTTAAAAAAAAATGGTATCGATTCTCAGATAATGACAGCAGTTCATTCTTGCAGGATTACATGCCACTTCCTGTCATAAAGATTACTTTCATATATATTAAATCTGAGATGGAGAACATAGGTATAAAACTGCTTGGCTTTAATGAATAGTCACTTTACTCTGGGCATTAAAATGAGATATATTTCCTTAAATTTATCTCCAGGGATTATTTTTATTTCATGGGAAAACCCTGTGCTACCAATGACTTCTATAACACTATTAAACTTTCAAATAGTCTTGGATTGCTTCTTTTTGTGCAAATGCTTGAACTAGTCTCTCTTTGATAGCAACTAATTAAGCAAAATATCATGCTTTTTTGGTCTCCTCCACATCCTTGATTAGAGGGTTAACACTGTGTTATCTTGGGTATTAGATGTTCTTTGCCAAACCCTAGGAATCTACCAGGGTCTAACTCTACATACTTTGTCGCAAATTTTTGTGTCTTTCAGTGGATTAAATTTTTCATGCTGATCTTGGTGATGAATAGCATCTCCTATCGTGGAATTATTTTCCTTGTGCGGTGGCATTTGGAGGCTATTCTTATTAAGTATATGTGACTCCGTCTTCACCTACCAAAATAATTCTTTTCAACTCTTTCTAGGTAATCTGGCTTCCCAGAAACCCCCTGCTAAATGCAAGGGTTTGCTGTCTTGCTTGCTGACTGTTACACCTGAGGCTGGTTTTAATACAGATTCTGGACATCATAAGGTAAGTTTGCGGATATCTGTTCCGGTTGTGTTTTCATTTTCCTTTTATGACCTCTTGTCCACTTACACAAACGCAATTTGGGTTACGCTTTCCCTTTCAGTGACTGCAGTAAATCCATATCAGAGCACATGCTACTGAGCCTCAGAGTTGCAATAGAAAAACAAGGTGGCCACACTAGTGCTGTAAATCAGCAGTAGCCTCTGCGTTTGGTGGTACCGCTCCAGGACAGAGCAAAGGTTGTATCTGAACAACCTCAATGGAGGTTCACGGATATATATGCTATAGAACTGTAAAAGGCTGTAAGCTGGTTGTTCAGGTATAGTTATTTTTTTGAGTTTTAAACTGAGAAATGTGTGCATGTTTTTGTATCAAAAATGAGAATATTCTGTAAGAAAATAATCCTTTCCCCCCACAACCCAAATTCTTTTATGTGGTATCAGGGTGGAAACTTGATTTAAATACTTGATTTCATCTCTGAAGGAATCATGTGGATTTTCAGCTTCCAGGTATTGAAGGAAAATGCAATTTAGAGGACACAGATTTGATTTTGGGGTCTTTTCTTCCCCCCCCCTCTTCCTCACAACCTTGATCTCTGCTGCCCTCTTCTCTTTCAGACCGTTCTTATTTTATTTCCTTCAACTCCATTCCTCCATTCCTTGCTTTTTACTTAGTCTACTTATTTTCTTTTCCTCATGGAGCTAATCCCAGCCTTTGATGCCATTCTACAGCTTATTTGTTCCATTCTTTTCCTCCTCTGACCAGCTTTCTTGCTTATCCCAACGAATTATTTGGATTCATAGCATAATTCATATTGGAAGGGACCTCTGGAAACTCTTTAGTCCAACCTCTTGCTCAAAGCAGAGCCAACTAAATTGGGTTGTTCGGGACTGTGTCCAGGCAGGTTCTGAATATCCCCAAGAACAGAGACTTCACAGTCTCTCTGGACCCAGTTCCCTTGTCCGACCACCTTCCTGAGGAACCTTTTCCACTTCTCTAATCTGAATTTCCATTGCTGCAGCTTGTGTCCTCTTGCACAGCCGCTGTGCAGGTCTGAGAATAGACTCAGTCCCATTACGTAGCTGGAAAGCAAGTGAGGTCTCCTCTGAGCCTCGCTTCACCAGGCTGAGCTGCCCCACCTCCCTCACCTTCTACTTGTACATCCTGTGCTCCAGCCCTCACTGCTCTTGGATGTCCCTGTCTTGTTTTCCTGGAGAGGACAAGTACCAAGGGAGGGGAAGGCTCCCTTCAGTCTACCAGCTGACTATGCCCTTGCTGATGCAACCCAGGGTGGATGCGTTGACCTTCTTTGCAAGAGCACAGCGTTGGCTCAGGTTCAGCCTACTTGACTTGCCCTCTGCCAAGACCATCAAGTCTTTTTAGTCTTTGTTTTTCTCTATTTGCTCTTTCTCCACACTGTTGTGCGATCTGCAATCGTGCTCAGATTGATTTCCAGTGCTCCCTTGTTGGACACCTTGGTATCCCCAACAAATCCTCCTCATAATCTTCCTGGCAGTCTCTTCCCATATTTGCAAGTGTAAGTAAAAATACTGTGCTTTGGGAATGATCTCCACGGGTGCATTTCCCCGAGCATCTAGCTTACAGCTTTCAGCGTACCTTGGTAATTTAAAAACCTTTATTCAATTCCTATCATTAGAATGTTCACGATAAAACAGGAAAATGTGTGTATGCACAAGTGTAGATAGGAAGGTGTATGTAATCTTTTTCTCTATGCTGCCAATATAAAAATCATAAATAGCATGTATAATAACGCATATATGAAACTGTTGCTGGAAATGGAGTCTAAATTTTGAATAAGGCTTTTATTTTACATTTTTCTTTTATGTTTGTTCCTGCATGTGTATATAATGTTGTAAATTGCAGATACCAACAACTGTAATTGTACTGTGGTGGTAGTGAAATTAAATATTCACCAATATATTTTTTTAAGTAGCTCTCCCAGTGAATAGCATGTCTGTTTTTCCTGTGCTGGAACAGAATATATATGGTAGGAGGCAGTCGCCAGGATGGGCGCTTGGGAAAACCGTCTCAGCCTGAGCTTGCCACGCTGGTGAGGTGGCCCTGTGGCAGAGGGGACACACTGTGCTGTGCCTTGCTGACTTACCCATATGTAGGTTGGATATAGGGAAAGGACCCAGGAATCAGCATTTCAGTGCTCACACCAAGATTAGCAGTTTGGCCAGGATGGCTGAAATTCGGGTGCAAGCTCCTTGCTTTGGTATCTACTAGCTCATACGTGGGTGCTGAATGGAGGACCTGACAGAACAGGGACAAGCGCAGAGCTGTGGCCACGTTGCAGTCATTGCAATGCCAGCAGTGCTCTGGTGCTGGCGGACTGATTGCTTTTTGGAGCTTTTTTAGGGGGGAGAAAGGTTGGTGTGTGTGTAAACTCAAAGCGAGACCTCAAATGACCACCCGCACCGAGGTGCTTGAAGAGAATGATCGACTTTTGCTTTTCATTTCAGTGCTCTTTTACGTGCGTTAAAGCAAAGATTTGGGCTTGCTCCATTTCATTCTCCCGAGGAGAAGGAGCGGGTAAAATGAAGCAGAACATGTTAGTCACAGACGTCGGGGGTCATGGTTTCTGTGTGAATCCGTGATGAGCTTTGGGATGCGGTGGGGCACCACAGCGTGACCTCGCTCGTGTTCGGCAGCAAAGCCGCTGCCTCGGGCCGCTCGGCAAGGAGCTCGGGAGGTCACCTTGGGAGCGGGAGCAGCCGGTGGCCGCGTCCCGCCGAACCTCTGAGCATCTCCAAGGATGGTGCTTAAGGTCGTTGAATCCCCTGTGTTTGAGTCCCTCCAGGAGCACCTGCGTTGGAGACTCCCTTCAAACGTGGTATCACTTCCCACGGTGCAGCAGGGAGTAGGGTGCAGCGAGACACAGGCGATGTTAATGCTAACATCACCATGGGTGTAAAACTACCCGTTTTGCTTTCTTGCTGCAGATAACGCATCTTATCTCGGATTTAGTCCCCGAGCTCGGAGCCGTGCGTGGAGCCCGGCTCCTGACGCTGCCCCAGCCGCCTCGGCGGTCGCTGCGCCTCGGCTCCCGTGCCACTAAAGTGCAGGTTATGTGCTCTGATTCACAGAGTGCTGCGAGCCCGACGGTGGTTGTTAAATGCTTTCAGTTCCTCGGGAGAAAACAGCTATATTAAAAAAAAAAAAAAGGGCAAAATATGTATGTTGATAGTATAAAATGCCTGCTTGCAGTCGTGCAGCGATATGTTAACTCCCTACCCTTACGGGGTTGCTTTTAAGGCAGGGAAGTATAGTTTCGAGCATTTTGTGTTGCTGTACAAATTAGATGCTTTTATCCAAATTACTCGCTGGAAATCAGAGGAGAGGCACGCGAGGGTTGCTAGGATGCCCTTATTTTTCGCATTCAAGATTTGGAAGCAGAACTAAAGCTTTGGAGCATCTGATTCTTCTAAAAATTAAGTCCTTTCACGGCAGCAGTTAAATATTTTTTTGTCAGCTCTAATAATAATGAGTTTTCGGTGCCGGGATGAGCAATAATTGCAAATGGCAAAAAGTCATCAGAACATTGTTACTCAGATTGCAGATTTTATTAATCGTAAAAGAAATTATTCACCTAGAAAGGCTATTTTATAAGTGCTCATTTACATGGAGACTTGCTGCCTAATTTATTTTGTTTCAAAAGCAAAAACAAAAAATAACAAGTCTGCCCTCTCCTTCAAAGCCCTTGATTATTCTGACCTTCCCTCTGGTTTGTTGTAATGTCATGTATGTCCTACTTACTCAGGAGACCCATCTCTTTTTTGCTCCTTCCCTCTCCCAAATGTATGGTCTTGTTCCCAGGTTTATTCCATCAGCTCATATTACTCCGTGTCTCCCGACTGCTTGCATTTCTTCTGCAATTAAGCGGATTGTCGGTCTCACTATGAACGACTTCTTAGGTAGAGATGCTGTTTGGCCTTTTCCTTTCCATGTTTCTGACCTAATGAGGTGTTGGAAATGGCAGGCATAAATTAAATTTTCATCTTTTTCTCCCATTTCTTTCATATTGTTTTGAACCTGAGTCCTGATTAAGTAAGGAAATGGAGCGCATTCCTCACCTGAGGAATGCAATTAGTCAACGCGACTGCCCCGCGTGCTCCAAACAGGGTACATACTTAAGTACCTCTTTAATTGGGGCTTTGGCTGGTAAACTCTTCAGGGTATGGGCACAGACTTTGCATGTTTCTGCTAAAGAATTCACATAGAGAGCGTTGCAACAGCATGAATATTCAACAACCGTGTGGCCCTTAGTCTTTATGCTGAAATATTAATAGAGGCAGTGATTCTGCACCTAATCCTGGGGAGATCGGCTGCATCTAAGTAATCCTATTGACAACATCCCTCGCGCTTCCAGGTCTTTTTGCAGGATCATGCCCTCCTGGGCCATGCTGCATACCAATTTCTTTTAGTGATGCGGTAGATCTACAGCTGCTGTTGCTGAAATGATGATGGGCTATCGAGCTGAAGGCAGGACGGACGAGCTCCGCTCCTCGGCGTGCCACCGGGTCACCGTTTCAGCCCGCAGAATGACACGAACGCCAAGGGGGGAATAAAGGCACTACTCATCTCCGCAGAAGTAATTTCAGGCGCGGGGATGGAGATGTGCTTTTCTGAAATGCCCATTGTGGCAAAGCTCGCTTTGAACTTTGTCGGTACCAAATTGAGACCCTTCAGCTGGCGGTTTTGTCGCGCCGCGGCTTTCAGCATCACGTTGCAGATGACTCGGTGGCAAAACAGCGTCGGGGGGCAGGATGCCTGAACTCGGCTCTGCCCTGGACTATAACTTCCAAATACGTATTTCAGAATTGGTCCTGGAGGCTTACAAGTCCATTTTCTAAACTGATCCGCAAAGCATGCCCCACCAATTCTGGCCTCAGCGTTAGTTGTTTAAACTCTAATGTATTTCAGCACAAAATTATACAGGCTAAAGCGAAGACGGGTATGGCATTGGAGCAGATTCTTCTGTTTCATGTATATTTGAAAGCTGAGAAAGCTTCTGCTGAAGTCAGACGCCACAGGCTTGTCAGATTGTTCACGAAAGGAAAGATCGCTCTTGGATGGAATTAATTTGCAGTATCTCATTTACCATCTTGAGTTTTGTCATGAATTTCCCCTACTAGGCAGTCTGAAATGCCAAGTGAAAAAGTGTTTCAGTGAGAGATAATATAATATATTAAGAAAATGTTATTGATCACATTATGCTTTTACTGGAAGATGACTTTTTCTGACCGGAACACAAGGGACTTTGCCTTGTTAAGATAGGAAAATATATTGTAATATGCAAACAGGATTATTGTTAAGGTCATAGCATCTGTTTTTACATCCCATTTCCCCTGGAAGTGAGCTGCTGCACAACCGACACTGTCAGCCAGGCTGTGATAAGAACAATTTCAGCTTTAAACTTTAGAACTGGTTGCAAAAAGTATTTGTTTCACGAAGAAAGAAAGTAAATGCTGTCTTCCACATCAGCAAAGGTCAGACCGTGCCACTCGAAAGGCATTGCCGTAAGCACGATGGGGGACACCGCTGGGGTTCTCATTTGTGTGTTGTTCGTTTTGCCTTTTTTTATTTTAACAGTGCTTGCTTGGAATCAATTGGCTTGTGTTTTATCATTGTTCAAGCATTTATATGTATGCATTGTAGGCAGAAAAAATTGTACGTTTTGGGTTCGAATGGCTTCCACACATGAGGACTAAGGCACTTAACTTTTATGTGGGAAGAGCATCCGAGTGGAAGAGTCTGTGTTGCTCACAGCAAGCTTATGTGAGTAAATGAACATCATTATTCAACAAAGTGCAGGGACATAAATTTGTGATGGGATGCCCAGTACATTCAGGACATTTTTAGACATGTTTGATTTAAAGAGGGCTCCTACTGCATAAACAACGGGAACTTTCTGCTTACTCAAATTTATCCGTAAGGGTAAACATATCATTAGTATGAAACTTCATAAAGGTATTTTAACCTTTTTCTAATGAAACTCACCCAAAACATTGTGTCCGAAACTGAAATCTTCCCCAGATCTGCTATTTGTATGTTTTAGATACTAGCATTAGCAGCCACGTTAAATTTAGACTGGAACATAGACTTATTTTACATAAGCCAGTGAGGGTTGTGCTGTAAATCCAAGAAAATGATATTTTTTCTGTTTGTTTTTCTTTTGTCCCGCTCCACTTCCAACACATCCCTCCAGTGGTTTTCTCTGTCTTTGTTGCAATAAATCTCCACTTCAGTGAATTTCAAGATACAAACCTGACTTCAGAAATTCATTTCTGGTACTGTAGTGAGTTACTAACCCACTGAAGGCTTCCACATTGCAGAATGTTTTCTTCACTTCAGCAAGCCAGTTCTTACATAGACAAAACAGCTAAAATCGTTGTCAATTCTCATGTCTCCTCAAATTTAATTATTCCTTCTTTGCTGCTTTGTCCAGTTCAAGGAAAGGTAGTGTTGATTTTGGCTTTGAGATATTAAAAAAAAAAAGTAAATAAATCAGGGAACAGATTTAAGTTGCATGAAAGAAAGATCTATTTTCCTTGCTGCTTTTACAGGCTGTTCCTCTAGCACGTTGATAGCCATGTGCAGGAGAGAGACCATTTGTGTTCTTACAGCGAGCAGTCGACATTAAGAATTAAAAGTTTTAGATTCTGACTTTTAAAGGAGTCCAAAAAAAGAAGAAAGAAAAATAAAAAAGCCAAGTTTATAGATTTATTTTTCCTCTTCAACCGCATGAATTTGTTCCTTACTTAGCTTACTTAGTCTAATAAACAGGACCTGAAGTACAAGTATAGCAAAAAGTTTATGCGGGAGTATTGCTGCAAGGCATTTTCCATCATCCCTTTCCCAGGATGTTCAAAACAAAACAAATCTCTAACAAATAATAATAGAAAAAAATCAACCAAAATCCTCAACTCTTAATTGATTTAAACTTGATTATACCAAAGACATTATACTTTATCATGAATTTGAGTGTTTTGTAGAGGTCTGTGCTCCGTCATCTTTCTACTTTAAAGAAGCTTATACAGAGGAGTTGGAGATTAAACTGAAAGGGAGTAGTAATTAGTAGTTGTTACTAACATTAAAATAGAGGAAATTTTAGCTTATGGATCCTTCTTGGGTGCTTTCAGAGAAGGAGCATCACTACCATTGCTACACTCCAGAATCCCCATGAGATCATGGTTCGGAGTGCCCTGCCTCCTAGGATCTGGATATCTGTTTGGCTTTCTACCATGGGTGACTTGTAAAAACACTGATAGCTCCTAAAGACGCATTACGTTGCTGCCTATTTTCCTAGCACTCGACAGGAAAAAGATCCTCAGCCTGTGTAGTTGTGTGAGCCTTCCCATGATGTTCCATTGCTCACCTCTCATGGAGCATCTTTGGGGCAAGAGTGAGTGTTTGCATGAAGAGATCAGATAGGTCTGGCCAGTCGCATGTCCCCTTCTCTAGGCCTAGGTAGAGTTATGTGGCACGTCACAGCTCCATCAACACAGCTACTCGTGTTTCCTCTCAACCTTTTGTGACTAGCTCCCCAGACTGCTGTTTAAAATACCATTTGAATCAGCTAAATCTGGCTAGCCCTGTGGATGAACTTTAGTACTTAGTTTGATGCGAGTGAAAAGATGAATTATTTAAGCGTAAATCCATTTAGTTTTCATGTTCCTGTCCTCATGAACCGAAAAGCTGGGGGAAGGGGAGAGAAGGAAGAAAACCCACGGGAGAACAGATTGCACTGCTTAAATCATAGCTAACTTGGTTTATTTGTTTTTGAAATAGTGCTTGGTGGGTACTGTAAACACAGGGAAGGTATCTCTCTTACTGTTATTTTGCACTGAACGTGAAAATTCGTTGATAAGCAGAAAAGAAGACAGTCTATAAAATCCTCTTGTACGTGTGTAAAAGAGTTGGATGCAATGACATGAAAAATATCTCTTTATTTATAAGCCTAGTTGCAGTGCAGTGAAGAACAGTACGTCTCCTTACCAGTATGTGGGCAAAAACATTTCCCTAAGCAATTACAGTGACACGAAGATCCAGCCCTTCAAGAATGCAAAAGGCTTGCTCATATTCTTTTAATGCTTGCAAGACTCTTAAAAAGCCTTTTGCAGAGATCGCCTAAATTGCAAGATGCAGAACATCTTATCTCCGATGGCAGCGAAAATTGCGGTTGGGAGATGGGGGCAAGAGGAGAATTTCCCCTTGCTTAGTCATAACCTGCCCGTGTGCTGCTTTACATCCCCGTGCAAGGCAAATCTGCGCAGGCCAGCCTTGAAAAACGGAGTTGCCATTAATGTGCACGAAAAGAAGATTGGTTGTGTACGCTTGATTTAGGGGGAGCCGGGACTGGTAAGCTGTACTGTGCACCAGGGGATATTTATGCTGTTAATGTTTAAAACACAGCCCGAATGTGCCGTGTGCTGCAGACGTTTCCAGTGGCGAAAGGGAAGGTGTTTGCCGCAGTAAATCCAGTTACCCCGATGCTGGAATGGCCCCAGCTCCGTATATAACCATGCGGGCTCTTCTACATGCACAGCAAGCCTGGCAAGCCACTATTTAGTCGCTGCCTGTTACAGGATTATCAGCTTTGAATCAAAGAAAATAATTTCAAATGTGTTAGGATTTAGGGTATATTGTTTCTCCTTCATCAGTTTCTAATGCCAGAATTGTTTTTTTCCAATTTATGTGCAAATAGGCTTCCAAAATCTGTTGCTGTGAACTGAAATTTTGTCAGATTTTTTTTTCCTCATCAAATTACTCCTGTTTTGCTAATAACTGTCAAATTGCACCTCAACTCAGCATTTTCTTGATTTATCTTGCCTGCAGTAGCTAGCAGTAGCTCTCTGAGGTGTATCACTTGGCTGCTCTGCAAACAGGGTGCTCTTCAGATATTCAGCTGCGCATTTAGTTTTTTTGAAATGTTATGGCAATTATATTTGATTTTTAGGAGAATAATTCATTGTCAATTCAAACTGGATGAATTTTTCAAAAGTGTACAGGGGCTTTTTCTCATATGTTCATAAGCTGAGCAGATAGATCGCATTCATCATTCTGCAGCATCTATCTAAAACACATATTAGCTCCATGTTTTTTATAGTGTGGTTATTTTACAAATAAAATCCTAGATGGATTTTTGTACTAAATAATCTTCTCTTGCATTTGCACAAGTCTACCCTTTTCCACATTTCTCCATCAAAATACTTCACAGGAGTGAGGTACTGGACAGTCCTCAGGTTGGGACTGGTTAGTATCTAACCCTGGTTAGTAGTTCCCATCATCTAATGTTGTTAGTGGTAATTCCTTCTGGCTGGTTCCTTTCTGGGGCAGAACCATGTTATTAATTAAAGGGCAGTTTTGATGAGTTAGAGATGTATTTTGTCCAATACAGAAGGCGTTCCTGCATTCCCTAAAATACCTTTTCTAATCCAAGCTCTGCATGCAGTGTAGTTTATTTTTCTCAACCTACTATTTGGGGAAAACAACAACAAATAAACCAACTTGGCTGCTAAACCTTTCCAAACAAAGCATATGTTAGTCAAACTTAACTCACTAAATAACTTTTGTATCATTTGAGAGAAGATTTGAATATTAAGAAAATGTAGATGAATACCTGTCCCGGTGTGCTGTGCAGGCTTGAGCCAACAAGATTGATGCATCCAAATTACAGCTGCTTTATCTAGTGTGAATGAGATGCTACTTACATTTTCAGGTAAAAGAAATCAACAGCTATTAATTTGGCGGAATTATTTATTTCTTACTGATGATATTTTTGGTGTATCTAATCAGAGCACTCATGAATAGAAATGAAACAATTTAAATAGAGGCGCTGTACATTGTATGATCTTGTTTTCTCAAACTGTTCCATAATGCAGTGAATAAATTTATCTGTTCTTCTGAAAAGACTTCTGCAGAAATCATACACAGTGCTTTCACCTCTATTATTTAATACGACTGTTTTATAACTCTTGGAAGATGGTGATTTCTGCTTCTGCTACAAGCGTCTGGAGAAAATGTTCATTTTGGGGAACAAAAGGAAAGTGAAATTTTAGAGATTCTAAAAAATTCAGGCTTGCCTGAAAAAAGTACTATCAAGTGTTGAAATGAGCTTATTCCAAACCATTCTTAACCCCCCAAATAACAATCAATACCCAGATTCATTTATAGGAGGTAAATTAGTAAGTGAAGAGAGATGGGATTGAATCAATATTTGGACTCTTTGGAGATCTAGTAGGAAAAGCAGCTCTGATCACACCACAGCACTTCAATCAGTCACCCCTTCTTCTTACTCTGAAGCTTCAGAAAACTTTGGGATGGTCATTGTAGGATTGAGGTAACTTTTGGATGGCATTTTTGCTAAACAACCACTGACCGCCCTCCAGGTAGAGGGGAGCCCTCGCATTGTGTCCTTCTTCGTCCTTCTGCATGGACAGAGACGTCCTTGGCCTAGCCAAAGTGAGCCAGGGAGACCAAACATCTTTCCTCAACTGTTTTCATAGTTTTTTATTTTTATTTTTTTAAGGTTAAAGTAGTTAGTTCCTAGGTTCTATAAAGCAAATATTTGTTTCCTTTCACAAACTCTGCTAGGTGACTTCAGTGTAAGCTATGACATATGTTTTGCTTCTGCAGTCTTTGTAGGTCTGTGATCCTTGAGCATCACTTGTGGACAGTGCCAGAGAAACTGCTCATGTTCATGTTCTGTTTTTCCTTTGTTTCTTTCTCCCTCGCCTCCCCTTTTCTTTTGACTTGAGGAATTTTAATCCCAAAATGAATTTCAGCACTTAAATGCTCTTAAAATCCTTGCTGGCAGCCATCGCTTCCTAATCTTTTACATTTCTTGTGATTAGCAGTGCTTTCTAATCCTAATACCAGCCCCAACACCAACTGTTAACTGTACTCCTTGTTTTACTGCTAAATCTAATCCTTGCAGCAGTCTGAGACCAGCATTGTATTCATCACTCTGAAATTACCAGCTGTAAGATGTTGTGGCAGTCCTTGACTTGTGTTTTATTTTCCCCCCTCCCCACTTTCTCTTTTCTTGTCAGGGATTGATAAATGCAGCGATTAGTATAAGGTTATTTTTTGTATGATGATTTCTAGAAGATGAAAATAGGTGCTTTTTTTTTTTTCAGGTCTTATTTCCTTTTCTCTCGCTCTTCTTCTTTTCTTTTCTCCTCTGGTCCAGGAGAAGTAATTTGCTTTCTACCTGAGTTGTGATTAGTAGCGAGATGTGTAGGTGGAAGGCGCTTTAGTTGCCTTTCCGCTGCCTTCCCTCCCCCCGCACCCATTAATCCGTTAGCAAGTTAATGCTATTAGGTTATCCAGGCTCCGCTGCACGCACGGAAGGACAGTGCGACAGCCACCAAATCCTGGCGGTGCCCCCCAAGCCCCTGTGTTCTGCCCCAAGCTTCATGTTTGTCCACGGAGCCGCAGCGAATTCTGTATCCAGTCACTTAGCAAAGACAAGGGTAGAGGTGTTGCCTTCATATATTTACTTTCTTTTTTTTCTTTTCCACCTGGAAGGATGTGTGGGTGGGTAAGTTCTATATGGGAACTGCTCTGCATTAGGAAAGGGGGAGAGGGAGCAATGAACAACTGCAAACTTGTTTCTGTGCTGCTCCTTGATATTTTTTTTCTTTTTAATATTAATTTTGCCTCAAATTAAGGTGCATGCAAAGAATGCCAGAGAGCAGCCGGCACAAAATAAGGAATAGCTCTTCTGCATAAGCACGGGCAGTGGTGGCTGCTGTGTCTTCTGCTGCTCTGGTCCCCTTTTCCCATCCCTCTTCCCAGCCGTGATCCCCCCACCAGCAAAAAAATAAAACTAAAAATAATAATAATGATATTAAAAAAGATGAGCTATTTTCTTACAGGCAGTGCAGGCTTGAGGAAATCTTTCTGATTTTAAAGCAAGATTGGAAGTGTTTGTTTTTATACATATATATGTGTGTTTGTGTATATATGTATATTTAAAGAGCAATGGTATTCACCTTGTGAAGATGTCTGCAGATGTCAGGATGTGAAAGCTTTTTTTCTTGTTTTTCTTCCTAACATTTTCTTTTCCTAACATTTGGACTGACAGAAGGTGGTAGCACTCCTTCCCTTATATTCTTAGGCCAGGTCATATATAGCAAAAATGCCCCTTTCCTGTTTAAAATAGGGAAAAAAAACGCCAAACTCTATGGAATTAAAACTGTGAAAATTTAACTAGGTCCTTATCCTTCTGGTCATATTAGATGTATTGCTACTTAAACAATCTAACTCCTACTAGGAAGATGAGCAGGACAGGCTGGAGCAAGACCCTGAATTTCCTCCCCGCTCCGACCGAGCAGCTCCCCTACTGCCCTACATTGCTCCCTCCTCCTCCTCCATAACTTGCTTCTCTATTTTTTTCTCTATTTATCTGAGTTCAGGGTCCCAGGTAGCTGCCACAGACTCGTAACACCTTTGCACCAACACAGGCTGTGATTATTTAGACCCGAGTTTCCAAAGAGGGAAGAGGCCGTAAAGTGGGATAAAATGGGAACACCGCACTTTTTAGTTATTTCCCTGCCAGGCACCATTGAGGTCTGTCCTCTGGATACCTTTAAAAAATTTTGGTGAGGGAAAGAATTAAAAGAAAAAAAAAATAGGGAGAACCCATAGGACTTAAGAGGAAGCTTTGCCTCCTCTCCCCTTGCTGTATTGCTAAAATACAGGAATTTCCTGAACCCAGCCCTGCATCTCTGTAGTGTTTCGTAACTGCCGCCTTTCTTTGTAGCACGCAGCTGTTTCTTGCACAGCATCATACCTGCATACAGTAAGGAAATCACTCGAGATGATAAAGATAAAAAGGGAAACATATTTATCAGGCATTTCTCTACTTGAGCAAAGTGGGAGTATCTGTTCCTTTGAAGTCTTGTGGCTGAAAATGATGCTGAGAGTTGATTAATACAAAAGAAGTCGGATCTTCCACCACTTCTTCCTTTTAGTGCCAGCTTTGAGCTGCAACTGCAACACGCATAGTGGGTGGCAGGTGATCCCATTACCATGCTTTTCCTTTAGGATACCTGTTGAAAATGTTTTCATGGAGCGCGCTGTAAAAAAATCAATATTCCAGTCCCTGGGAAGGAAGAAGCAATATGCAGGTTGATATGGAGGGATCTGCAGTCTGTTGGGCATGAGATGATTGCTTTATCTCCGCGATGGTTACGTTCTCACTCATGTAGACTGCCTGCAGATGTTGGTTTTATAGACATAGGGAGTGACACACTTGCTCTTCGTGGCAAGTTTCCAAGGGGCAGGATTGATCAAGGCTGACATCGTGAATAGCTGATGCTCGCTCCCATAAAAAATTGCTTGTATGAGTAAATAGTGTTCCGGAAAGTGACACTCCTAATCCCTTCATTTTTTGTGTTCATTTTAGACTTCTGTTCGTTCATGTGCCTCCGTAAATGCAATATCCTGCGTAGTTTTGAAGCTTGGAAAGTGCCAGCTTTCAGGCTACTCTGTACCTTAGAAACCTCTTCACGTCCCTCAAAATAGCATCAGTAGTGACCAGTGAAGCTGAAAGAGAAGCTACTGATTAAAAACTTAATATAAACGTGTGGGAAACAGGGAGAGAATCTCAAGTTCAAAAGACACTAACGTTGAAGAATAAGAAATTTTAACACTGATATAGCCCTGAATCCTAGCCAGGTAGCAGTAATTTTCAGTCATTACAGACACCAGCAATTTTGAACTTAGAAATGCATTTCCTTACCAATTCCGTGTGCGATTTGTTGATGGCAGTTCAGGTATTTGTCTGACTGCAGGAAGGAGTTGCCTGCTGCACAGCAGCTCGCAGGGCCTGCCCGTAGTGCCGTGGATAGAGCTGTGAGCCACATCTGGGTGTTTGAAACCCCGGAACAGATAGCACCGGATCACAGCCTGTTTCAAGGTCCATCAGCATTGAGGATTGAGCAAGCTGGCCCTGTTTCTTTTGGAAGATGCCTGTGAAAATAATTGTAAATGATTAATTTTAATTACTCCTGGCTCCATGCGGGTCTTTGGCAGTGTAGATGGCTTTTTGTTACGACAGGTCTAAGGCTTGTCTAGAGCGGGAAACTCTCGAACTTCTGGAATGTGATGGATGCAGTAAGGAAGGAGCAGGAGGGTCCTCTGCCAACATCCATGAGCACTTCATAATGTCATAGCAGCAACAGCCGCTGCCTCACTGTGGGTGCATTAATGCAGAAATCACTCAAAATTTGGGGGGAGAGCAGGTCTAGAAGTGAGGAAGGCTGGTGGTCACCTCTCTTGTCCCTTTTTCACTTGTCACATTCTTCTAAACTGCAAATGAGTGGAGCGTGTGAGCGTGTCCATCTGCAAATGGTGTTTCTAGTCTACAGTGATTGTGCTTCTGTTTTAACTTTAAGATGCATTAATTCTGCTTTACACTATAATAACTGGTACTGTTCTTAACTTCTAGCTATCCTCCAAAACAATCGTGTTGGACTTGCTCATTTAGCTTCAGTAAAACCTAATGCATGGGTAGTGG
>JAWLRI010000412.1:2108465-2126410 GCA_034781795.1 Crypturellus tataupa
ACTTCTAGCTATCCTCCAAAACAATCGTGTTGGACTTGCTCATTTAGCTTCAGTAAAACCTAATGCATGGGTAGTGGGCTGTTATCTCTGTTTATAGACCTGTAACTGAGGCAAAGACTTCATTACTGAAATCTCTTTGGATACCCAACTTCCTGTAACTTGACTAGTGTCCCAAAGGCTGTTGGAAAAGAGCTAGATTTGAGCCTCATCTCCCTTACAGTAAGCTGATTTTCTAAATATTGGGCCATTTCCCCCCTCAGATATTGAACTGGAATGTCTTCAATTCTAATTTAGAAAGATGTGTTATTTTTAAGGATTGGAGTGTCTATTCAGGGAGGTAAATACCCAATAGACAGAAATCTAATGCATGAGTCTTGGGCTCCAAGTCTAGAATCCGTGCGTGAAACCATGTGCTTGACTGTACTCCTAGCTTTGCCACTGGTTTGCTGTTTTGACCTTGGTCAAATCACTTGATCTCTTCACTTTTTTTTTCCTATTAAGAACATCTATCTGCTGGGCAGAAGCTCTATTTGTTTGCTTATTCTTTTTCTTTCTATATTCTTCCACAGTACTATAAGAAAAACTTTTGTGGCTGTGTAGAATCAGGCCTCAAATTACATGAGAAAATACCTTTCAAGCATAAAAATAAAATAAAATAATAATAAAAATGCATCCTAGTTTAGAAACACCTACTTATGGAAATACTTGTTCTCAACCAGTGAAATTCAGTTAGTCGTGTTCACACTATGAAGAATGTACAGATCAGCAGCACAGATTTATGTTCCTACAGAGTTTTAAGAAATACTCTTAATCCAACAGTGGCTTTCAGGCAGGTTCCTGCTTCTGATTTGAGAGTGAAGCTTCGCAGGGAGCTGAACTTCAAGCCCTGAACTGCTTTTTCAGTATAGTCCTTAAAACTGTATCATTTTATTCTACCTAGATATTTATATACTCCCTATCAACTTGCTATGACAGTGTGGCAAGCACTATATTTCCCCAGGACGTTTTATGTTGGTGTTAGGGATAGAGCTGAGACCTCCTGAGCCGCAGCCTAGTGTTTGGACCGTAAAATAATTCATCCTTTATTAGCTAGGGAATGTCTAAGCTGTCCCTGTAGCACTCTGTGGTGGTAAATTTTCTCCCTCTGACTCACATTTGACTCACGTTCACAGAACTGAGTTGATACTGCCAGAAGTTTCCAGACATGTGTCTCTCAACCAGCCAGTAAAGATGGTTGGAAGAAATCAACTTTTTTCATGGTTAGTTTAGAGGGTTTAAGTATGTTTTTAGTTCGGAGGTCGGATGCAGTAATCATAGGAAAAGAGGCAGCAGGGGCAGGTTCAATTGTAGCTGTCAATACAAGCTAGTTGTGCCCCAGTAATAATATCTGGACCCTCTTTCAGTGCAGTTAGCCCAAACAACAAACCTGAATGCTGCTTTGGGACTGATACAGCTGATGCAGTCTTTGGCGTAGACTTTTGTGGTACTATGTTTGGTTTGGAGTCTAATGAAGAACAGGGAATTGTTGGGGCTGGGGAGTGTGGAGAGATTTCTTTATAGATTTTTTTTTTTAAGACCAATGTCTTAAAAATTGGCAATGTGAACAGGAGTAGGCTTTTAAATCAACTACCTGTTTTTAGAGTTTCTAGAAGGAAATATAGCTTGAACAAAATGTACTTTCATCTGAACAATTTTTCTGCTATTTCTCTGCCCTTGTTTTATCTTCTTTTTCTTCTTATATATGTAAAAAGAATGAATAAAATTGCTTGTTATTACCATAATTGCTTAGGACATAACTGGTCAGCGGGAAATCTTCTATTAATTACTGACTTCTTTTCTGATCTTCTTTAAAGTTTTTCTTAGCTCACTTTTTTTTTTTTTTTTTTTTTTCCCAGTGGTTAGTACATGTTTTATCTTTTCTCTCCGCTGGTCTGTCGTAGCACACTTTGCTTATCGTATACCTTATAGTTAAAATAAAGATCAAAATACATGCTTACAGAATACAAGGTAATACACAGAAGAAATCGTAGAAGAGAAAAAGGTCCCAGGTAGGGACAGGATGTGTGATCTCCTGCTTTTCTCCAGGCTGTCCTGATGTGACATGACCCGTTGAATCTCCTGTGATTGCAAAAACAGGTTTCCTTTTTTGAGCGTTCCTCGTGTTAAGTAAATAGTCTTTTGGGGTGTAAAACAGGCTGAAAGGGAGCGTGTTCCCCTGCTCGCACTGCTGGGAGCTGACTGGAAGGGAATGTGGAGATGAGGGATCTTCCTCCACCACCAACCACGGCAGTTGAACTGGGAAGGTCTTCCCTGGCACACCAAAAGGGAAATATTTGTTCCCAGGGAACCTAAGCACTTTTGCAGCTACCAAGAACCCCTCCTGGGCTGGCAAGACATTTAAAGAGGCAGTTTCTCAATAAGTTGCCAGCCTTGGCAGGAGATGGTAGAGAAGGTGTGGGAGGATCTTTCCTTGCGCATAGACTACGCTGAAAGCCCCTTTGCTGGTTGATTTTTGTCCACACACATTTTATGCTGGTGTGTGAGTAAGAAGATACTGCATAGACCAATCTTGTCTGAAGGATTTTCCAAGAGCAAATCCTGTTTTCTCTGTAGCTATGGGTTGTTAAGGGCATTGGTGACTTGGAATATGCAGAGGACGGTGTTGCTGGCCCGTGCTCAGGTAATACCAGCATCTCCCATGCAATGAGTTGCCTCGGTCACCATGGCCGTGACGCTGTAGTCAGCTCTGAGGTGCAGATGGATGAGGATGTTATTCCTCATCTCCAGTCATTCCCTGACTCTTCTGAGCAAGCTGTGTGGTGGCACTTGGGATTTTTTTTTCTTTTCTCTGGCTAATTTAAATTACTCACCTTTTCCCTGTTGTTGGATTTTACAGACTACTGGGTGCATATCAATGTGAAAATTATGCAGGTTTTGTACAGTTCCCGTCCATCTCTTTATTGTGCCATTTTCTTTTAATTAATCTGCAACAGAGTCAAACTAGAACAGATAATTCGATGCTCATCAGAGCAGGGGAAGGTAGTTTGGCACACGAGGCACTTCAGCAACATGTGGAAAAGCTTGTTTGTTAATTGGATTTCAGTACGTGTGTTGCTGCCCACTCTAACCTGACAGGATCTTTTAAATCTGATTTCCTCTCTGATACTTTACACCTTTTTGTAAGAAATAAATATTATTAAATTAACACAGAGCCTCAGAATGGCTGAGTTTGGACGGCAGCTCTGGAGACTGCCTAGTGCAGCCCCCCTGCTCCAGGTCAGGAGGAGGCACGGAGATGCCCCTCAGCCTCTGCTTTATCTGATACTCAGATTGTTGAGCAGTTGGCAAAATCCAGAATTCAGAGATCTGAGTGAGAGAGCACTATTTAAGGTTAAGAAAACAAAACAAAACACCCCAGCTACTGTTTTGCGTACACAAGTGCTCCTGCTGAGTTTAATGAAAGTGTGTGTGTATTCCTCTGACCTAGGATGCCGTTTAGTCACCGTCTTTGTACATCTGTAAATGTAGAGTGTGTCTTGACTTAAATAGAACTATTTATGTTGCCTTTTTCTCTTTCTCATTGCTGATGCCTTTTCTGCTCTGAAGAGAAATTACATTTCCTACCTGTGAACTCTGCTGCTGCAGGAATTTGGGAGGCAGAATGCTAAATGCGTTTGTTGTTGCTTATTGAGAATGTCTACGTTGTAGTCGCAGAAATAATTGCAGTATAATGCAAATATACCCAATTGAGCTTCTTAAACCACTAGTTCACATTCTAATGATACTCCAACCGAAGTCTGATGGGGTTCATAATAAGCTAGTTTACCCTCGTGCTTCTTAAGCTAATTTATGGTGCTTATGTCTACGTTGCAATCAAAGGACTATTGTCCTTTACTCCTGCTTGACATGCTTGTAGATCCCTTTTTTATTATTTCCTTGAAAAAAAAAGGGCATCTTTCTTAATACTTTGCACTTCAAAAGCCCTTCTCTCCAAGGAGCTTCCGTCAGGTAGCAGGAGAGTGAGTTGGATGGCGACCTCATCCACTCTTGACTGCAGCCGCTTGGGCATGGCTGGCGCCAGGCGGAAGGTGACTGCCTTCCAGGAGAGCATCGCCCTTTATTTCAGTTCACTCTGCGTAACCCAAAAGGACTTCGGTGGTTTTCTGAGGTCAGGGAAGGCACAACCACATTTTTGAGCCATAACCACAGCGACACAGGGCTGTCATGCGGAGGAAATGAGAAAACAAGGTGCTCGGTCTGGAATTACCCAGGAATTTAACTACACAGAAGTGCCAACTTACATTGTAGGTGACATTTGGCCTTATATGTGCAGCAAAAGAATGCACTTTCAGCAGCCCCATAACAGCAGACTCGGGAAGTGTCTTCTGTATTTTCTGATTAAGGAAACAAGATGCCGTGAGTGGTGGCTCCTGTAGCTGCTAAGCAGTCAGTGCTTCTTAATAGCAGCTCCGTGCACGGGATTTGATGGCCTCGCAATCTGCCATAGTATTTGTGCAAACCGGGATTTCTTCTTATGCAGCACAATGCACTCTTTACTTGCCACATCACGAGGACTTGTAGCTGTTGTTTCAATTAATATTACATTTGTAAGTAAATACACAGTGCAGCGTCTTTTGTCTTGTGCAAAAATAGCAGCTGCTGTGTGGTGAATTGTTTTGAAGGTTGGCTTTCCATTAGCAGCGGGGAGAACAGTGAAGAGCTACCGTCTAGACCTACTTGCAGAACTATTATGGTGAGAAGAATAATCTTACAGGAGAAGTTCCTATTTCCAAGACCTATTTGTACATTCTGACTCCTCTCCATATAATAGGATTACACATTTCTTATCACAACCGCAAACTGGATGTGTGCCAGCCATAAACTGTGCACGGTGTAACAATATGATTGCAGGCAATTTCTTCCCCTTCTCTTCTTTCTCTCATACCTTCCTATTCTGTGTTAAGGAAAAAAAATCATATTGGACTGTGTAGGATGAATCATAGAACATCTCTTAAAACAGTACTGTAGCCTGGTATATAGAAGCAAAACCACTTGACCAATGGAAATTAATTACAGACAACAAGTGTGCCATAGGAGAGCAGGCTTGGGTGCTTCAAGTGTTCCCTTAATGCCATGTTTGAAATCGGGAGCGGGGATTACGGTTCAGGTGCTTGGAGGGAATGTTCATCTCTTCATGCAGTCAACGTGGGAGTGACACCTGCAGCTGAAGGGACTGGGGCAGGACATGCATCGCACCGGGTCACTGTTCTGCTTAACGTGGGGTTCGGTTTGCACAGCCCTGCTTGCTCTACCCTGCACTGCTCTGCGATGCATTAAACAGGTAAAATGTTTCTGGCCTGAGGTAGCACAAAACTAAGCAAATGCAGGATGGCGGAAGGCTAAGCATCTGACTACCTTTAGGTGGGTTAGAAAAAGAAAAATAGAAGTCAGATGGTCTCCCCACCCCCAAAATATTGGTAATAGGTATAATCAGAAGTGAGTCTTTATTGCTCCTAACGCTAACGTTCGTGCAGCCATCTGCAGTCACGCGTGCTCCTGAAATCTGGCAAGGTTTCAGCATGGTTTAGTGAGAAGACCCAGATTGCCCTTCTGTGGCTTCCATAGAGGACGAATTCCCGACAACTATTCCATGATTTTGACGTCTGGGGAAGTGCAGTGCAGCTGCCGGGGGACCTGCCACGGCTTCTTGGAAGCATCAGCCGCTGCTGAGCGTGGTCTGGGCTGTGGAGGTATGTGGCAATGCTAATGGCATTTGAGATCTGCTCTGCATCTGCACGCTGAAAAAATAAAAATATCTTTGTGGTTTGCTAGCTTCCATTTCTGAAATAAGTTCTTACGGTGTAAGAGGAGAGACAGTCTTCTTCCTCTTGCTGTTTGGTCTGGCTTATAAATTACAGGCAGAAAAAGGGAATATTTCTAAATAGGTCTGTTCCTCCATCCAATTACCGACGTTTTGGAATGCGAAGGCTTTGAAAATGACTGCTGCATTACGTCAGCGATGAGGCAGCGTGTTTGTCCTGGATCCCTCTTGCCGTGCGTCTCTTCCCGAAGCAAATGGGAGCTCGGGAGACACGTGTGCGGGACTGCTGCCTGCTGCAGGGCTGCTCTGCTCCCCTGCCTTGTGCTGCGCTAGCCGAATCCGCCTAAAACATCTGAATCCGGGAGCGCTTTCTGCGTAGAAACGCTCTTGTAGGTGGGTCAGGGAGAGCTCCGGTCACAGCTCTGCTCACTGCAGGCACAGGGCACTTCTTGGCTCGGCCTCCTCTCCATTCATGACCATATCAACGTGGTAGGGAGGGATGGGAAATGCCTCAGGTACTCAAATGCCCCTTCCCCATCCAAGCTTTAACCACATTTTATCTTTTTGAGCTATTTGAGTCTGCATGTAGTTGAAATTCTAGTCACGCGCACATAAGGCTTCTCCAAACTTTTAATGTGCTAGGCTCCAATTATATATGCTGTTGAGTTCTGCACACTAAATATGCTTATTTCAGTAATTGATTCTAAAGGTATAGGTGTGAGATGGATAGATATATTTAGTCTATAAATTGTATGTAGAAATTGGCAAAAGTCGTCTGCATTTATTTCAGTATTCAAATGCTGTTTCATTCATTTATTTATAAAGCATGGGAGATGAGTGTTTAAAACCCACCACCACCAACAGAAAACAGTTAGTGCAAAATTATATTGTGAATTGAAAGTACAAGTTAGGAAATTAAAAGTCCCTGCAATAAATGCAACTCTTTGGATATTATAGGCATACTGCAACATAAATTTTTCAGGCTGTACAACAATATTGAATTCTGCATATGTGCA
Organism: Crypturellus tataupa; assembly: GCA_034781795.1. NCBI lineage: Eukaryota > Metazoa > Chordata > Aves > Tinamiformes > Tinamidae > Crypturellus > Crypturellus tataupa. The sequence continues at coordinate 2,115,303 of JAWLRI010000412.1, forward strand.
AGATGGTTGGCTTAGTGTGGCTATGAGAATTACAGCCTTGTTTTTCATGACTAGTTCATTTAAATTCTCAGCCTTAATGTTCTGTTAACCTTCCATTTTCTTGCTAATCTACATTTGGAAAATAAACAAAATACAAACCTGAGGTATCTTAAAACCTGAGGTTGATGTATACCTGAAAAGGGAGGAGAGAACCTAAAATTGTGTCTTGTCTTTTTTTTTTTTTTTGTGTGTTTCATTGATTCCAAATCCTTGCCTGATGATATTAATGTGAAGCCAGTCCTTGCCTTCATGGAAACCAACAATGAACCTGTTGGATCTGTTCTCCTGGCGACGGCAAAGGGGATCTTTTTGCAGCTCTCTGTGAAGAGGTTACCCCTTGTGGGACCTGGAGTCTAGGAGTAGCTGGGAGGATGGAGAAGATGAGTCTGTAGCATCCTTGGCGGGGGGATCCATGCGTGTCCCACATGGCAGGCCAAGGTGCTTTTAGTCTGAATCTGCTGCAGATACCCTCGTGTCTCATTTAAACCAAGCACCTGCTGCAATAGCTGTCTGGACCTTGGCAGGTTTTCCCAGGTGCGGTACTCGCTCAAAGTAGGATGTGAACGTTTCTGATGGCTTCTTCCCTGGTGCCTAGAGCTTCAGGAGATCAATCCCCTGTGAATGTCATTGTAGGAAAGGTAGCCCCTCTCTCTGGGCACGTGCTGGAAGCAGTGCTTGCTTTGGTGATCTTATCAAAGCCTGCAAGCAGAACTGAGGTAGGAACAAGGCTGGGAAATGGTTCTGAACACTGGTTGCCTTTCGTGTGGTATCAAGCTGTGGGCAGCTTAGGAGCAAAGGAAGAGAAAGTATTGCAAGCAGCTGCTGCAACTAATAGCTGTAGATACTGATAAGTGGGAAAATGCTCTTGCAAAGTACTTTTTAGCTGTATTTTGTATGCAGTGTAACCTTGGTGCCTCTTCTAAAGATTCTTGGCTCTTCTGGTTAAACACTTCCATCATGACTTAGCCAACTGCTGGAAAGCCTACATAAAAATAAAACAAACCAAGAAAAATAATAACCAAAACTTAAGTTGTAGCAGCTGAGCCTGTTTCAAATCACAAAAGCTATTGTTTACAGTAAGTGTTATCTGATTGCTGGCAGAACCTATGTTTACTACTTTTGTGTATTACAGTCTCTTGTAATTTGGACAGCCAAAAATTGTATTCCTGTTTCTATTGTATGGAGAGGTATGTAAGTAGTCAGGCATCTGTAATTACACTGAGTGGGATTGGAAAGCACGCAAAGCATAGAATAAAATTGCTTGTTTTTAATCTGAAGTACCATTGCATCAAATTTCTTCCCCCCCCCCCCTATTTTTTCATTTATTGGAACAAATATTTTTTCCGTTCTTTAGCTAATATTGGAGGCCATTTAGGGACCGCCACAAAGGTACTCTCTGTGCGGGCAGCCTGTTCTCAGGTACTAGATGTTTTGAAAGTCATTGGGTGCCTATTGTGCTGGTGATCATGAAGGGAAGCTATTGAGCACACCCTGACAAGTGTCAATGAGTATCTGGAGTGACTTTCATATCAGTGCAGTAATTGCGTCCTTTTCCCACTCCGATTAAAAGCTCAACACGTAACTGTGTATGGATCTTACACTTAATTCCCCTATTTCGGTCACTGTTCTTTAGAGACCATTCCATTCTTTTTGTAAAGAAAAACAGAAAACCTCAAATTTTGTAAGAGGTTGTGAACTGCAGCTATATTCCTCCATTTATTTTGGCTCTTGACTTCATGGCTTTATTGCTTATTTATATGTTGTAATTCACCATTTCTCTGGAGTTAGATTAATATTATAGGTGCATTATATTAGTATATTAATGTGTATATATATACATTTAATACATTAAAATAAATAATTCATACCTTCTGGTTTGTCAAATAATATCATGTTTGTACTGTCTAGGCCTAGTGGAGTGAAACTCAGAAATGAGAGTTCCCTGGTATTGGCTGGTTAAAATCATTTTAGTTAGTTTAGAGCAGCCCTCTCTGTGTTACAATTCCTGCAGTACCAGAAAGCAGGCAGCAGCTGCTCGGGGTTACTCTCCAGAAGAGGTTTTAATTTGTGATTTTCATGTGTTAAAGCCATATCTGCACTGGAGATGTTTCCAAGAGCCAAGATCTTCCTCTTTGTACTTTCAGGATCCATTTTTGACTCCAGATGCTTCATTGCAGTGTGAGCTTTGGGCCATTGTCCCTATAGCTCTTCAAAGGATGGATTTTTATGGAAGTTCATCTGATTGCATACTGTTTTATGGATGCTGATGTGGAAGGAGAGTGTTTGATAAGAGTTGACTGGATGCTGCATCTGTGAAAAGTTATTATTTTTTTTTTTTCTGATAGATGTTCTATAGACTCATCCCTTTCTTGGAGTAATGCAGATTATATTCAATAAATGGAACAACTCTGCAGAATCACACAAAATGTCCTGGGACGTCCATGGAAAAAAAGGAGTAAGCTGAGACTCTTAACTAACGAGGAATACTATCCTACTTACGTCTTTAGAAATTGCAACTGCTTCTCTTCCAACCAAAAATAATGGTCTAGGATAGATACATGATACAATGATATTATCCCTTCAACTGGAGGGAATTCACTTTACAGATGCTTATGCAGCTTGTCATGCCATAAAAGCGAGACAGTGTTTGGCAGATGAGAGTTAGAAAATGACACACTTCTCTAAAGGAAAGCCAAGAAATGTAGTCTTGCAAGGGACTATGTGTATTCAGCATCTTACAGATGTGGTCCAGAAAAGCCCCCACATCCACTGTATTCCTCTCTCCACACAATCTATTGGGTGCCCTCGTGTGCTCTGTATTAATATGAGGCCGAAAAGCTGAATTACTGTGTGCTCTAGAGGAAGACAAGCAGCATTAATGGGCATTTTCCACTGCTGGATCTTGAGGTTCCTGTAGTGGCAGGGAGCTGAGCCCAGGGGATACCTGGGCTGCTGGAAGCTGCTTCACTTTTTGTCTTCTGGTGAACTGAAGAGCAGGCTGCCACCTCTACTCGTCTTTCTTTAAGTATTAAGGACAGGTATTCCTTCACTTTTCAATTTAAATTAAAAGCCTTGCATAATTTCTCAGGATTTAAGAAAATGCCTTTTTTCCACTTCGAAGGACTAGATGAGAAAAGTCATTTAAAAACTCCTCCTATATCACATTGTCTAAAATGGTTCTTCCACTGTTTGTTTGCTCCAGGACTTCTGCATCTGTGTTTCTACCTCTGATTTGTGTAGCTGAGGTGCACGGGTGCAATTCAACCATAGTTTTAAGTGTCTCCCCACACCAGGGTGCTTAACACTGACAGTTCCCTGTGTGAAACCTGTAGCAGCAATTCCTCACTCTGTAGTCAAAGAGTAAACAACTGAAAAGCCAACAGAGTAGCAAAACACGGTGAGAGAGACTCTAATTTCGTCTGTCTGAAATCTCATCATCATTCCCACTTCACAGATAAGGGAGAACAGATGCTCACTGTCTGTAGGAAACACAGCCATCTATTTAATTGTCTTACTATTGGGAGCTTTGGAGATGTTGGCCACTTATGATATATTTTAGATGCCAGAGAAGGACTTGTTTCATAGATGGCCATCAGCAACACCCTGATGCTTTAGTGCCTTGCAGAGTCCTGCTGGGTTGAGCCTAGGTAAGATCTATATGATGGACTATTCTGGAGCTAGGCCTTGATGCACTTGCTCACTAGTGTGAAATCTAGGCATCAGTAGAAATGTAAATATTCCTGGGATTCTACATGGCCTTTTAGACTGCGCTGTGTATTAGACCATTCTTCTGAGGTATTTCCATTACTTATATATCCCTCAGCCACCAAAGTTTTGGGGGGTTTTGAGTGGAAAAAAGTTCATCCAGTGCAAATGGTAGCTCTATGTATGTATACTTGAAATAAATAAATAAAACACTCTGCTTTTACTACTAGGACAGCTGGAAGTTTAGAAAAGGCAGACGTGTAAAAGTTGTGGCGAATGGGAGACCGGGTTATGTGGCATGCCTAGAATCCTTGCCCGACACATGGAGAGATTTAGGTTTCGTGGAATGAGATGCAGGCAGGCAGCGTGTGGGGCAGAGGAAGTCAGCGTGCAGGGTAAGCAGCTGCCTTTCACAAGCTGATAGGAAAGTCTGAATATAGCATTAAGTCTGCTCATCCTGTCCTGCCCACACCGCAGCTCAAGGCTTCAGGGCCTCACCTCCATCTAAACCTTATTTTAGCTGCTCTTCCTCTTAGGTTTCTGTGCTGCCTTGATCAAAACTCTGAGCCAGAGCGTGATTTTGTTTTTTGTTGTTAGAACAGCAACAGTTGAAGCGAAGAAGGTGCCTGATAGATTGATGGGTAGAGATAAAAAAATTGGAGGCAGCAGCGGAGTCTGGTTCAGAAAAGTTCAGTTCCGTGGTTCCTGTTGGGGTTACAGATGGAGAGTGGGGAACCTCCACTCTCTTCAAGCCCAGCACTAAACATGCACTGCGAGTCGAGGAAAGCCCAGAGCAGGGCTGGGAATGCCGAGGTGGCCTGGCCCATCACCTCCGCGTGGGCAGAGGGAAGCTCTGCATGTGCCACAACTACTGGCATCCAGGCAAGGCCGGGGTGTCCCCAGGGCCCCCGTGATGCTCCCGGCCTCATCACCGACTGCCAGGCATCCAGAACGGCCCTTTGAGTGTTTTTCATGATCTGAAGCAGCGTTTTCCCTAGGCCCGTGTGTTTTCCCTTTTGCACGGGTCTCTGCTTCCTTGCCTGAGGAGCAGTCGCAGACATCTCTTTCCCTCATCCTTTCTGAGCCTTTTCTAAGCTTCCTTCCCTCCCCAAGTCTTTGATATATTCCCTTCCCTTCCGCTCCGGAGCCGGGCGAGCACAGCGGGTGAGGAGAGTCAGCGCTGCCTCTGCTGCTAATTGGGCTCTCAGGCTCATCCGCAGAGCGCTGGCGAGGGATGCACGGAGCTAATCAGGAGCCGGGCTTTGCCGGGGAGCAGCCGGATGATGAAGGGTAAGCAGAGATTTGCATGTTGGCTTCTCAAGGTGGAGCTGGCCAAAATGAGCCTTTCTGTGGCCAGGCTCCCCATGGCCCTTGTTTACCCAGGGTGTCTTGGTGCGTCCATCCATCCCTGCAGTGCTGTATGAGCTGCGACGCGGTGGCTACGCGTCGCGTTGGAGTGGGCAGCAGTGCCGGCTTAAGCGGATTCCCGGCCGTAGGTTGCCCCGATGAGCATCAGGTGAAGTGCTGACATATGTTTCCTTCTGCTGCTCCTGCTACGAGGGCTGTAATCCCTGCAAAAAGGAGGCTGGAGGGGGAGGTGGAAGGGGAAGTGGCATCTTAAATAGCGTCTTCTTGCTCCTGCAGAGCTCAGCTGTTGAAGCTGCTCTTCCATGTGGCTTTGACAGCGATGCTGACTTTGAAACCTTGCACCCAGCCCCTGCGTCACCACAGCCCTCCTGGTCCTCCCATTGCTCCATCATTTTTGCTGCTGGAACTGGTTGTGGGTCCTTTATGCAAGGCATGGTAAAAAAGACCCCCGTCACACACACAACTTGCTGTTAACCCCCTTGAGTTCAGTAATTCACTTAACAATGTGGTGCCCAGGGGCTGCCAGGGCAACCAAGTGTGGAGCAGCCAGCGGCAGGCAGGGGGAAGGCAAGAACTTCCCGGGCCGGCCTTGCTCCGGAGGCTCCGCGTCGGTGTCGGGTGACTGCGGCTCGAGTGTTTTCCACTCAGGTCATGTGAGAACACTTGGCAAAGCGGAGAGCTGAGCTGGGTCTCCCCTGATCCAGGTTGCTGCTCTAACCCCAACTCTGGTTTCCTTCCAGCACTTGAAAATGGTGCGAATCTCCCCCGAGGTACCTTGTGAGAGCTTTTTAGGCAAAGGTTTTGCTCTACGAAAGTGGAGCTGCTTTGTAAGGGAAAGCTCTTGTTCCTTGTGCCTTTCTGATGTCTCCCGTCAGTTCTTGGCTTGCTGTCTCGGTGATATCACTCCCCACGCATTGGGCGAAGGCTGCCTTCCCCGTGCTCCGGGAGCCAGGAGGAGCAGCTGCTGCGCTGACACCGAGCTCCCGCTCTTCCGCCCTCCTGGGGCATGTCGCCGCGCGCACCCGCCGGCAGCGCGGCCGAAACAGCCACTTTGCTGTGTCATTCTTGGGTCCTGCAAGCCAAGAAGTGGCTCGCGGGTGTTTATTGAGAAAGAATCCAGAGTTTGTGCGGCGGCTCCTGGGAATTGATGGTGATCGGGTATCGAGTACACCTAGGCTGCCTGTCAAAACCACCTGCTCCAGAGAAGATGGAAGTCTTTGCTAGCTGGTGACTTGTGTGTGACATGGTACAGGAATGCGTTGTTAACACGGCCTACCTGCTACCACACAACATGCTCATACTGTAAGTATGGCGATGGCAGCACCGTAGTGGTTATCTTCATGCAATGCGTGCAAGAGCACTTTATTTCTGGTGCCTTCCCTATAGGCAGGTACCTTCAGTCAGGTATGAACGAGTTCCTTCTTCTAGAGGACCTCTGTCTGTTTGTGTCTTCTCTGCTTAACTCTTAAATTGTGTGTGGAGATGCATACGCTTGCTCATCGCCCCCTCTTTTATGATCTCTCCCAGCGATGATATCTCATTTCTGTAAAAAGTATCGTAATTGCTTCTGCGCTGTCCACAACTCAATCGTGCAGGCGCCTTGGTGATTTAGCCCATGCATGCATCTAGTATTCACTCCAGTGGTCTTCCATAATTGACAATTAATTTGTGAATCCTTTTCCATGCTGTTCTTTCACCTTGAGTGCTAGCTGTACTGGATCTCTGCCATCTCATATTTCTTGGAGAAAGTGACTGTGCCTTCTTGTCTGCAATATCTGACTTGAAATCGGTGCGACTTGTTGAAAATGTCTGCAAAAAAACTCACCCTATATGCCTTGGAGATTCACTTTAAAAAGTGGAATATTTGTTGGAGGATGGTCTCTTTAAAACAAAGAGAAAGGAAAAAATCTTAATCTTTCTAGGGAAATTCTGGAGAGAGGTACTTGAATGACATAATTAGTCATTGCCTTTGTCACAACCACAGCATTCTTCATTCCTTCACTGCATAAACTGCGAATGATATAAACCATTTTCAGGGGTGGCTTTCTGTCCATCCCATTCACATGTATGAAATTCCATTCCAGTGGTGCTTTGATTTCTAACCTTTAGAAGTTATAAGCTGTGACAGAGAAAATTATAAACTCCCATTTGTTTTGTATGCTTGTATGGGGAAATTCTGTCTCAGTCCAAGCACTGTCAAGCCTACTGTGCCTTAAACTGATTTATGAAGCCTTTTCTTTGATTTGCTAGCAGCTGGTATGTGTAAGTCCAAATGCAGTTACCACACCTGCAGTAAATCAGGAATATATAAATATTTCCTAACTTGAGAGAAAGTCCATTAGTGGTTGAATTAAACCTTTAAAAGACTCTTATTTCCTGAGTGTTAGGAGCATTATAACTCTTAGGTGTGATTTTAACATGTCCTGAAGTGTTAGGCCAACTACAAAGAGCCAGCAAGTCTGTAGGTGACAGTTGTTAATTTATTTTAAGAACAGCTTGCCCCTAATAAAAGGGCTCTGTCTTGTAAATGTTGATATATCAGCTCTAATGAGAGATTTTAAAGGAGTTAGAACTCAGTGACTTGGTATGTTTAGTTGTTTTCTTCACTTAAGAGACTGTCTCTACTTTTGCAATACCATTTAGACCGTATTTCATCAGGAACAAGGAAGACAAAAAAAAACCCTTTCAGAATGAGAGGAGAAATGAGCCTGTGTATGTTAATAACTCTTCACTCCCTTCGTTTCGTACTCAAAGGCTATCAAGGGTCATACCAGGGGCTATAGGACGACCCATCAGTCCTGAGGTTTGCCCAACCTCAAGCAGGGTTGACCCTCACGTGCAGGCCCGGGTGCTGGTCCAGATCACCCAGGTGCTCCGCAGCCTCTCACCGCAGCAAAGGGCACCGTCCCGTTAGATCTGCCACCAAAGCTGCTCATTCAAACATTGACTTTCATTAAAATAAGCTGGTTGGCTTAAAGAGTTGGAGCTCAGGAAGCCTTGGGTAGCCTATGGGGTTTTGCAGTTTTGGCTGTATGGATACAGCTTGGGTAACCCTTGGGGCCATGGTCAGATTGAGAGAGTTGTCTTCTTTATGCTCCTTTAACACTCTCTTTCTCTTCCTCTCTCCTGCATCTCCCAAAATACCTTTCAACCATCAGATTGAAGCAGTGTGGAGAGCTAAACACGGTTACCTCATGGCACGGAGTTGCTTTGTCTCCCTTTTCTTCCCCAAAAGCGCAGGAGGGAACAGCAAGGAAAGATTCGTTGCGTTGGAGCTCCGTCCTGGTGCCATCCGCGTGCGGGTATTGCTCCGAGCTGAGCGGGTACACTGTGTCTGGGTAAATGAGAGGAAAACCCTGTCTCAGTTTGCTCTGTGGTTTCTCCCACTTGCATTTGTTTTAAAAATTCATTTTTCACTTTTGTTTTTTTGGGGGTTTGGCTGTTCCGTGCCCAGGGAAGTCACAAAACACTTTTATTGACTTTTGGTTTGATTCCACCTCTAAGTTTTGCTTCTTTTCAGGTTTGTTTTATTCTGTTTTCTGCTGACTTTGGGAGGGTGGATGAGGAGGGGAGAAGCCAAAGGACATTTTTACCATGTGTGGGACTCCTTCAAGTGTAAATCCATCTTCTTCAGCTTAAGATTCATGATTATTCTGCTGCAAAGCCACAATGTTTTGTGCTTGCTCTCTTCACCACTAGTTGTATTCTGCATCTCAAAATCATTTAAACGGAAAGAAGTATACTAAGAGTTGCAAAAGTTCCTGAAATTTGCCAAAACGGATTACTTGGCACTTCAAGGATAGCAATCAAGCCAAAGACTTCAGCAGCAGTAGTAGCTTAAAGACCCTGACCCTTTTCCTTTGTTTTCGCTCTCCCTGCAACCAAAACAGAAGGCAGTTTCGGTTGTGCTGATGCTGTAATTCGAGGGATGCACCGTGAGCCAGATTACCCACTGGTCTGCGCTAAAAATAATCCTACAATCCTAAACGAAGGAGGGAGGAGTGATGGGTTATTTTTCTAACTCTCTGTTCGCTGGTTTGTGTGGTGGCCTCACCACGGGCCGCAGCAAGGACTCAGGGCCATGGGCAACGTGCTGATGGGCAAGGACGGCCCATGAAACAGGAGCAGAGTTTGGGAGAGCAGGAGCTCCACGACCTGACTTTGCCCCAGAGGAAATGTCCTCCAGCCTTGCGGATGAGTCCTGAGACGTCCTGCCACAGAGTCTTCAGATGTGTTCATTATCGCTGGCAGGACGATTTCTGATACCGTAGCAGTGCCCGTCGTGGTATCTCGGTGCCTGCCCACCCCTGGGCGGTACGTTAACACAGGCCCATCCTTGCTAGCAGTCCACCTTGAGCGGTGGTGGCTGCGGCTTGGGCACATTTCCCATCCCACCCTGCCACCGCCGAGCCAAGCACCGTGACCTTCGCAGAGCAGGAATGTACTGAACGGCAGCCACTAAACCTGCGAGAGCACATCTGTCAAAACACCCAAGCGGCACCGGCAATAGAGCTTCCCTTTGTGCGGTGTTACTCAGAAGGCACATTGAGTACTACAGACGGCTCATGGAGCCCTTCAAGCCCGTAACTAAAAGGGGATGGGTAAGTAGAAGATGAGTTTGCAGAAGAGGCTCCTGAGAGCGAGATGCAACCAGAGGACCAGGCAAACCAGGCGCCCGGGGTTAGGAGACCACTGGACGGTCTAAACACTCTTAAGGGGCAGAGTTCAATCAGCTTTCCCTCCAAAGAGCATTATCGGTATAGAATACTAATCCTGTGTAACGCTACTCCAGCCTGACACAGGTACTGGGAAGGAGATTTTGGTGCCATGGGTTGCCCCTGCCAGTTTAGCAAAGCCAGTGAGATGCTGTTAAAGCAGATAGGCCAGAATACTTCCCAAAATCATACCCATTGCAATCGTGCTGCCCTTCTGATTTGTGGAAAGTCCTTTTTCTGTATGCAGATATCAAAGTCAACATGCAGGGAGATCTGATAATGAAAGACAAACCTGGCCATTTTTGGACCCATTGACTCTTTTAAGTGTTTGATTTTTGCATTTCAGATAGGATGGGGTATTTTAGCCCTGACAGAGTACTTGCAAGTACTCTGCTTAGCCCTGGCTAGTTTGTGCCTTTTTGTGTGTGGTGCCAGACTTAGCTGTAGGGGATGATATATGAGCATGCAGTCAAGTCATAGTAAGCCAAATTTCAGCTTTTCCAGCTTCTGCAGTGTCATTTTATTTTTAATTTTAAAGCACATGGGAGAGGAGGGAGGAACTCCTCTTAAAATATTCACAGATACTTAGATGCACAGTAGGGTGGTAGCAGAGATTTGCCTTATTGCTCCCTTTCTAAGCAGAGGAATAGAAAAATTCTGCGGGTCACTCAAATCCTCACTCGGAAAACAGCAGATTTACGGCGGCTGCAGACATCCTGCTGCTGAGGTTGCTTGCAAGGCAGAGGCCTGCGGTTCTATTCATGCACGGTCTTTTCTTCTATTTTTCTCCTCCTTCTTTTCGCCCCTTTTATATTTTATATTCTTTTATATACCGCATTCTTGGCCCTGCTCCCACGTGGGTTTTCCCCCGCTGTGACACTCTGTGCAGCGGCCAAGAGGAATGACCGAAATGCTGCTCTCTGCAGCATGGGCACGTGGTGCTTCAGGGATTAGGATTTGAGTGCATTATCCTCGGGCGCGAGCGGAGCAGAGCCGTGTGACGGGGCAGCCCGACGCGGGAGTCCGGGCTTGCGGCTCCAGCCCTTGTCCCTCTGGGTCGAGCACTTCACGCTTCTCTGTCTGCAGACAAAAGTTGTGGTTTTTTGTTTTTTATTGCAAGACATTTCTGACCGATACTCCTTTTATGTGCATGCTAAGCCTTTCTTTTCCTGTGGCTGTATTTAGCATTTTTATTTTTTATTAACATTTTTATTTTATTTTATTTTATTTTATTTTATTTTATTTTATTTTATTTTATTTTATTTTATTTTATTTTATTTT
>JAWLRI010000412.1:2130319-2160774 GCA_034781795.1 Crypturellus tataupa
TGTGAATTAAAAGCAGTGAACTGTCCAGTAGTTTTTCTCTTACTTAGATTCTTTTTGCTCTTTGTTTTTTATTTTTTCCCCTTAATTTTCACGTTTTCTCCTCCACAATTTTAAATATAGCCAAACATTAAGAGGGAAATATAATTTTTAGTGCACTGCAGCCCTGGCTATTTGTTAAAGTACTCGCTAAGTTGCTGGACCATGTGATGATTTTTCTGTGTGGGTCATGCTGCCTTTTGGCAGTAGCCTTGCAAAATGAAAATGGAGATTTAGAAATATCTGATCATTATTTCTAGCTATCCTGGCTCTATCAAAATAATAGTTGTTTGTCATTATTAATTAGCTACAATTGTAACCGAGGTTTGGTATGGACCAGTAAGTGCATTTTTTGGTTTTTATTGTGGTTGTTTTATTGCAAGACATGAGCAACAATGATCTTGGTTTCCAAGGCTAGTTTAACATTACAAACCCCCACGAAGGGATTTGGCCCCCTCTATTCATGCCTGTTGCAAACTAAAATTCACCCGGATGCTCTCCGATGTTGAGCCTCTCACTGAGTATCTACCTCCTGTATCTACCATGTTGTCGCCACCACATCCTTCACGATTGCTCCGGGCCCAGCTATTTCTTGTTTAAGATTTGTGCCTGGTTTAACATTCAGCCTTTTCACCCATTCCTCGGCTACGCGGAGCTCAGGTCTCCAAGCCCTTGCTGCGAGCGGGCAGGTGGCGAATGTCACCTTCTCGCTGCAGAGAACCGTGACAGCTTGTCCAGCCCCGCACTGCTAAAAATTGGTTTCTGGTGCTGGAAGTGTTGAGGGGTGGAGGGAATTCTATGGCCAAAGTCAGTCTTTTGCCATTCCTAAAAAACTAAAGCACCTTATGGAGGTGTTTGCTGTGCATGGAAGAGGATTGGAAGGGAGATGATAGCAGTGGAGAGCTGGTATCACTGAGCTGATTCCTGCTTTTCCAGGTGGCGATGCTGTAGTTTTTCTCTCCTCACCTTCCTCCGGGGAGATTTCCCCAGCTGCAGCACGTGTGTGACCAGGTGGGAATCTCGTCGCTGCAGCGGGATGTCGGTGGGCGCTGAGCTCGCGCTTGGCATCTGCAGAGCTGTGAACCTGCTGGATCCAGGGCTTGGCTTTGCAGCCACCCTCCCTAGCTGCACGTGTTAGGAAATATCAAAATGATTTCCAAAGTTCACCTTGCGTCTCACAGCCATGGCCTCAGCGCCATGAAAAGATTTTGCTTTTGAGGATGGTTTTTACAGTGTTGCAGAGAGCACGACGAGACGGTGGCTCTCGCTACTCCGGCGGAGACGCTTATTGCTGTTTGCGGATGTTGTTTTAAAATAGGAAATTAATTCTGAGTTATTTTGCACAAATGGCTGAGCTTTGTCTTTTTACCTGCAATTAAAAAAAAAAAATCAACGTTTGTTGAAGGGAAAGAAGATAATTACATAGTGAAATTGTTGCTATTCTCTTCTTTTAAAGACAAAGAAAAATCCAGCCGAACAGATGTGAATCTGCAGACCTGTAGTATTTAAGAATAATTGCTGTACTCAGTAAAAGCTATTTTTTTTCCCCCTGTAATTTCAGTGTAGTTTTGCTCGCGCTTTCCCAGGGCTGCAGTGCTTTTTCATAGCCTAGGCCCTGTTTACAGGGCTCGATTAATCCTTTTTTTTTTTTTTTTTTGAGGGGGGGAAGTGGCGTGCTTTTATTCCCTGTGTTGTTATCGCAGCAGGAGGACGAGGAAATGTGCGATGATTGAGGAATTTGAGCGTTTATGTATGCCACACGTGAAGTTAGGGATCCCGTGGGATTTGTTTGTGTTCTTGTATACGTGTGGATGAACATCTGTGGAATGACAGCCTAACAACTTCCTTCTGACATTATAAAGGGGCTGTAATGGTGCTTATACGTTCTTTGTTTTTTGTGTTTTTTTGGTTTTATTTTTCAGTTAGCTTTTTTGCATTAACACTTTCATTTCCCTGTTGATGTCAAGCCCCATTCTGGCCGTTGCTCCACAAGAAGGTTGCACAACGTCCAGCCTTGCAATGAACTGCTCAAATTCTGTTTTGCAACTTAACTTGTTCTTCAGCTGGTCTAGTTTTGTGCAGTATAAATTAAGAGTGTGTTAGCTGTGCTTTAGTTGTTCTCAGATGCGCATGAACGTACCGTGTACAAGTTTCAAAGAGGGAATGCGAAGCAGGGATGTAAGCCAGCAGGTAGCAGGTCTCTGCACTGATTTCCCAATAGGAACAGCAAAGACCAAAAAAATCAAACCAAAATAAACCAAACAAAAGCCTCAGCAACCACAGCAAAGAACCTCACAAACTACGTTTGAGGCCTGGTGCAAATCCCAGGCAACAAACCTGATGATTAACCAACTTCCTAATGATTAGGAAGTCTAATGGACCTGGTAATTTTGACCTTAAGCCTTTAATTTCTCTCTGGGCTACAGTAGATCTCTTTCAACATTAGCTAATCTGGATTTATAAATTCAGAGTGATCAAAACTCCGCACCGTCCTTATGCTTTTTTTCTTTTCTTTTTTTTTTTTCCCCCCAGTGGTTAATTGCCCTTGGAAACCAACCAGTGGTTAACATGTATTTCTGAGCAATGTTGTATTGATTTCATTAGCTTGTTCTAAGGGGAAAAAAAGAAAAAGTATCTTAAATATTAGAAATCTGCTACCATGATAGCTGTGTTTAATATTGATTAGCATAATGAATAAGCTCTTAAGATCTATCTGATAAAAAGTTGGTAGAAACTTTGAAAAACACATAATAGCTTCCAAGTAAATAGCAGAATCCACAGAACTGTTCTTTCTTAGATTAGGCAGTTCAGCTCCTGCATTTGAGAAGTATGTGTTTATACTAAAAATCCTACCATGATTTTCTGCTTGGGGAATTGAGACTTGCTAACAAAGTTTAGTATGCAAAGCCGAAAATCTACATTTAAAAGCCCCTTTTTATGCTAAGACACAAAAAAATTAGCAATTCTTAATCATTGGATGTATAATTTTAACTAAACAAAAAATATCACGGACTGTATAAATGCTCTATGCAGTAATCATCCTCCTTAACTGTGCAACAGAGACAACCCGAGGGTCTCTGAGGATGGACCATGATGTGACCCATGGGACGGACGCTGCAGTCACCTTGCCTAACTGAGACGCTGTGGGGCATGAAGGGGGGCAATGTGCTGTTACACACATCGGAATTTGGCCAGGATACCTAGGGGACCCGCTGCTGCTGGGGTAGGTGGGGAGGATGGATCTCTGCTTGGCTGCTCATTTGAAGGCGCTCGGTGGCCAAGTGCTTGCTAGGACGGAGCCCGCGACGGACCTTGCATCTCCTCCTTAAAGCTGCCACTGGGAAGCTCTTCTCTTGTCCTGTAGTAAGACCAAACTCCACGTTTACTTATTTGCACCAATATCTGGCAATGTTATTTTACAGTATTGCTTGTAAATTAGTGCTGAGCGTCTCTACCCTATTATTTGCCTCAGTTATGAAGTAAAATATTTGCTCTTAGACAGAAAATAGAGCTTAATCCTCAGTTTAATAATGAAAAACTTGAGTTTTCGTAAGTGGAAGTGGCTACAGTTTTAGGTAACAGTGGTGGCATCGCAAATGCAATAGTATCTTTTCAGTAAAATAAACCAGGTGTTCGATACTTAACCCTGAAAATATGTGCATCAAAGCATCTTATGGAGTAGATACTCATCATTTTTTGTGATTAACACAAATGCTGACCTACCCCAGTTAGGATTGGTTTTGACCTTGAAATTTGGTGCTGGATGCTAGTTTCATATTTTTTCCTTGAAATTCAGTGCTAGGTGCAAGTTTCACTTTTTTTTCCAGAATTTTGTATTTGTCCTTCCCTGCTTAGTGCTATCCCAGAAGTTTTTATCGTGCAATTACACCAGAAGATTATTTAAGGATACTCCTGGCCTCAGCTGATTTCCTTAGCCACTAATTTTGTGCGCTTTGCTGTGCTCCAGCAATTTCCATAGGCTCTCGGATGAAATACTAAAAAGGATCGCATCAGCTCTGCCCCTCCTGGTAACATTTAGCCTGCCTGTTTCATTATAGCAAAATATTGCATTTGGCGTGCCAAGCCTTAAAACCTTCTTTCTAAAAATGGTAACTGTATTTAATAACTAATTACTCTAATGATCCTACAGAAAGTGCTCGAGACCTGTTTTAGTCGTGGTGTCAATTGCAACCATCTGCACGCTGAATAAAGGCACCGCGGCCCAGCTGTAGAGTTGAAGCATGTTGGCATTTTCCTATGGGTGGCCATATGGTACTTAACGCAAGCGAATTGTTCACACTGCAAACAGCTCTGCTCCTGATGAATGGTAACGTTTTGTTCTGCAAAATAGTCCCGCAAACACGGGGAGTATTTTTAAATGCTGGAAGTGTGTCTCCAAGTGACGGGCTATAAATGGGAAGGTCTTTGAAAGGAGGAGAAGGGGAATGAGGGAGTCGCTGCTTCGCCTCGGGGCGTTCCAGCACTGCCTTCCTGTCTCTTCATAGCATTATCCTTTTTTGAGCATACATAGCTCCCAATCTGTAGAATTTATTTATTTTGGTAAGGAAGAAGATAATTAGAAATGCAACTCTGAATTGCCATCGGCATGCCCAAGCTTGAAGCTGGTGTGAGCTTTGCGACAGTGAAGTTGAAGCTGTTAAGAATTAATAACTCTTTGCCTTGCATGTGTCCTGCCTTGTTTTCTTGTAGGCTACCAAAGACAGCTTTGGAGTTGAGTGGTGGCTGCCGTAAGGATGTGAACAGACACGAGTGATGGTTGGAAGCAGGTCTTGGCTTCCCAGCACTTGGTCTTAGACAGGATGGAAAGGGACTGAGATCAAATCAACTCTAGAAAATGTCTTCTAGAAATTTTTTTTATTAGAAAGTAGCATATTTATTTTTCTCCCCAACTAATGCCTGCCAGGGTGGCTCGATGAACTCATCGTGAGATTGATAACGCTGCACACCCAGGACATTAGCCCCAAATCTGAACTGGATCAACAGTAGCCTGCTGCTGTGTCATGGTTGATGAGCACCCATTTGGATAATGAGTTTGGTCTCAGTTCAATTCCTGATGTCTGTCTTAAAGAAACAACTGTCGCTAATGACCCGAATTGATCATTTTATTAATCTCCAAAATCAGCTTTTTCCATATGGCTTATTGCTTCTGTACATGCACGGTAATCAGAAATCTTGCGTAGTCTGAATTCCTGTGTGGATGACTAATAAATACCTTTTTTTGGAGAATTTTTCATGTTGCATATTTCAGGTTTTGATGACTGTTTTTGTTTTTTGGGAGTAGAGATCTCAGTGCTCTTTGTACAAGGTACTTTCTACCTTTTGCCAGCTGCAGGCTCCTTGCCCATGGCCAAGCTCCTCTATATTTCCAGGCGCTGGAGCAACCCAATAATTGTATGGCTCAAAAATACCACCGTGCCTGTGCAATACATAGGGCTGTGATTTAAGAGGCATTAGGCAGCTAATTACAGCACACTGTACTCTGCATCCTTCTTGATACTTGATCTGTTACCACAGTATAGTCTGATGCCATAAATCTTCCTCACTTTTAATTAATAGCAGTTCATCTGTACTGCAATAATTTCAACTAATGTTTACATTAAAATGAAAGCACAGGGCGGGAGGGAAAAATATCTCCAGGCAAGAGCATAGTAAAAGGCGTCTTTTAATCCAACTGAGAAGCAAATACTGAAACGTTGGGAGCGAAGCGTTTTTGAGCGTGTGTGCAGAGCTGCGACATCCGTGCGCTGTGTTTACAGAAGAATTGCAGGAAGAACACGGTGTTTTTATTTTCTAGGAGCAGTGCTGGTTTAAGAGGTGCCTGCTGTTCCTACCTTGCTGTGTACAGTCTGCCCTGCGCCCTCCTCTGCCCTCCCTCTCCCCCCTGGGCATCTTTATCCCTTCGGTAGCACTGTTATCAGCTAGATAGCAAAATCAATGTGAATTAAAACAGAAAAACCCAAAGCAAGCAAAGGTAGGCCCATGCTTTCTGCAGAGACCTGAATTATCTGGAAGGTGAGGTCATGATGCTTATAAATATTGCTTACCGGGCATGTAGCACGCTCATCATATTACAGAATTCCGTGATGTTTGCTCCTGAAGGGAATGGGGGAAAAATCACAAACCAATGACTTATAGTCTGGGCTACGGAGCTGGGCTGTTCCTTGCAGCCCGTGGTGCTTGCTGGAAAGGCGACCTGCAGAAAAGGGAATGTAGCAGTGAGGAACTGGAGCCAGCAATTGCACTGAAGTAAGAGGTATCCCAGGACCCAGCTCGTGGTTCCATGAGCTCCACATACACTCACGATTTGGTGTATTTGTTGTTGTTGCTGTTCATTCTCCTGGATTCCTGGGACCTGGTGCTAAAAATACATGTGTGAAAGCTGAGCCCTGGTTTATAACCCATATGGTCATGGAGTGGAACTTAAAAATGTAACCCCTAGGGCACTATGAGTAAGGAGGGCTCTTGAAATACATATGTGAATATAAAGTTTCTGAATCTGAATGCATAGGTCTCAATTCCATTGCCTAAAGCGTCTAGGGCCGTATAAGATACCTGATGATATCTTAACTGTCTTCAGCTTATCCTGCTGGATGGATAGGGGTCTGCTGTAGGTCTCTGACATGTTTGCGAGCTCCATGAAGACGGCTCATATATCCTTGGGCATCTCAAATTGTGCTTAATGCCTGTCTTTGGGTGTCTTAATTGGGCCCTCATATTGGTCAGTAGTGCAACCAGCCTCAGCTATTCGGAGAAACCAAACTCCAAAGAAAATTTCCAGTTGTAGTCTCCCATCAGCATTACTAGCGGCTTGAATCGTCTCCAGTGAAATGTTCTTTGTTTTGGAGGATTTCCATTGGGAGGAACGGCCAGTCAGCAGTGGCTACATCTGTACAGAGAGCTGAACCGTGCCAGGACCTGGGCTTAAGCCCTGTCCTGCAATCATCCACGCTGCTTAAACACTGGCATGGCTCTGCTCCTGGGTTTGGCCCGCATCCTGATCGCTTTTCCAGACAGCACCTGTGTAGCTCGGATCAGCACAGCCCAAGAGCCAGTCCCAGCATCTCGCAAGCTGCAGTGACCCCATGTGTGTGCAGCAGTTTTGTTTCCCACTATGGCAAAGGAATGTAGGAAATAGCATTTAAACATAAGAAGAAACTTTTTTTTTGTACTTTGAGGGTGACTGAGCACTGAAACAGGTTGCCCGCAGAAGTTGTGGAGTCTCCAAACCTGGAGATATTCAGAAGCCGTGTGGACATGGCCCTGGGCAAAATGCTCTAGGTAGCCCTGCTTGAGCAGGCGAGTTGGACAAGATGATCACCTGCAGCCCCTTCCAACCCCAGTGACTCAAAGGCATCGGACAAACGAAGAACTTGGAGTTGCAGAGCTGCTGCCGGTGGCAGTTTGGTTTAGTGACATGGCAGCAACTCCAGCTTTTCCACCTCCAGATGCATGGAGTTGGGTTCCTGCCAACGATGCTTGCGTCTTTGGTACAGTTCTTTAATTCTTTCCCAGGGGTCGGGGGTCTGTGATGGTCCTCCCAGCCCCTGCAAGCTTCTCCTGAAAGGAATTCCAGGTCTGTGTTCAGGAGTGGTTCCTTAGCGTGTAACACTCCAGAGGTTCCCTTCGTATTTAGTTAGAAGGGCTGTAATTGCAGGAAAAAGAAAAAAAAAGGTCTACATTGCGGTGCTAAAGAAGTCTTGTTCAGTATTTTGCCCTCCAAATTTAGGTTTAGTCACTGAAAGTTCCTCTTTGCACCCACGCTTTAAAACCCTCAATATTTAACAAAATGGAAAAAAAAATACCAATGGAAGGTGTTTTGTTTGGACTTAAACATTGTTTTCCACATACTGCAGAAATGTCCTCTAATTACGAGCCAGTTCCTCCATTTTCCTTTAAGAAAATCTTTACAATTGTTGTTTTCTTTGAAAACCTCTTTCGTGTTATGGCACTTCAGTTGTATTAAATATCTTAACATTTTATGACTATATATTCCATGCCATTGCATGGAAGACAGAAATGGAAACCACATATGAATAGAAGTGAAGCAGTCTAGTTTACCTAGTTTACTTTCCAAGCAGAGTAAAATGCAGAAATAAATCACCTAATCAGTAATTATCTTAAAATCATGCTTGTTTTTAATAGTCTTTGTGTGTTTATACACATCTTGCATTTTACAATGAGGAAGAAATAGATGATTAATTTTAAATGATTAAATCAGAGAGTTTATTTGAAATGCCATGGTGTATTACTGAAATGGACAGCTTTATACTCACTTCATACGAGTTTCTGGTCCATTTTTTTTTTTAATTTTTAACTTCATTTCAACAACAGAAGCGTAGATACTTTCATCACTCGACAGTGCAATAAATGATTTCTGATTTTGCAATGTTCTCCTGGAAACCGGGCGCCACCTTCACTGCAGGGAGCCTCAGAAGCGCCGCGCGGTCACGTTCTTCTCGGGCGCCCGTCGCTGAGAAGCGCCTCCACGGCAGCGTCATCCCGATGTGACAGGACTGAATTTAGCATGTGGCAGATGATAGTTGGTGTTCTGAGTGTTTCATGGGCTCGGTGCTTACACTGCTTGAACCTGGCATGCTAGACGGGGATGAAAGTGGAGTCGTCCCTGTGCTGCTGGTGGGGGATTGCCATTCGTCATCATGAGATGCTTTACGTAGGTTTGGAAAGCCAGGACCTCTGCGTTGTTAGGATAAAGCTGTGTGGGTGGATTTGCTGCCATTGCTCAGCAATGTAAAGATGAGTGTGTATTTATATTTGCAGCAGGATAAAACGCAGCTTTTGTTGAAGAAGGCAGCAGTGCGTGGTTGCCTTCAAGTTTCAGTGCTGATAAGAGCTGCTGGCACTGGAGCGACTTCTCACAGAGCCCATAGACAGCGTCACGATGACTCTTCGCTGCCCTCCTTGGGCACCACGCTGTGACATCCCAAAGGACCCGCTGCCCATGTGCTTTAGAGGCTGGAGCCACCCGTGGTGTCACCATGGGCTGTCAGCTCCTGGGTTGTCCCACGCCAACACACTTGGGGATCACCCCTCTCCTGCTCCCCAGCTTTTCTCCTACACCAGGTTTCACCAGTGCTAGCTGAGAAATCAGTGTAAAATTACTTGGAAGAGAAGAAACCAAAAAGTCACTCTCAGCAAATCAGAAATAACAGCATCGTGTTCACAACGTGAGGACAAAATGTGTGTGATTGGCGTGATGCAGAGGTGGAATAGGGCTCGTTTTTAATGCACTTACAGGAAGAACCGTAAGATACACAGGTTTATTATGGAGAGATAAATAAAGCTGCATCCAGGTTCCACAGACCAAGTCTATTCCTCTCCCAATGCCACTTTGCAGAATTTTTACTAAGAAAAATTGATTATTCTGAAAACTCTTGTGCTCCCTTTGAAAATTACTGGGGCTCTCCTTCAGATTTCAAAGAAAATTAATCAAATTGGTTCTTATACGCTGGTTATCAAGAGAAGCCTGGCAGAAGGATAGAATGGGATCTGTATTGTATTTTTGCATCTCTATTTCCACATTATTTAGCTTTCAGTCTCATGCGGGTGTCACGGCAAAATTGCCGTCCCAAAGGTCCACGTGTCCTTGATAGATATGGTCATATATGGCAATATCATAGATATAGAGTAAAAGCAGATGGTTTCACAGAAATCCTGTGAAGAGACCCAGAAGCCTATAAGAATTATTTGGGGGAAGTTATATTTTTGTTTAAAGCAGACTTTTTTAGGTCTTTTAACAGCAGAAACTGAGAGCTAACCCATACTGGAAGAGTTTGATGTAAATACAAACTACTTCAAAGAAAGAGCTTTTCTTAAAGCTTAAATTTTTCATTTTAAAGTAGTTATAAAACTAAAAGCTGATATGAATTTATTGGCACCAATGTAATTAAATTGGGCTTCAAAAATGAGTTCAATTGTTGTTTGGCAAGTTTGTGTGTAGATAGTCTTAATTCCAGAATAAAAAGAGTTTATACCGAGAAAGCAAAAACCTATTGTCCAAGCAAGGAAATGTGAGCAGTTTTGTTCGGAAATCTGATCTTCGAAATGTGTTTGTACTGAATTAATAAGTAAGGCTTTTAAAATTTATTTATTTTCAAACAAGTCTGTTCCTAGGCTAGTTCTAATATATTAACTGGAAAAAAAAAAAGCTGTCTCAAAGATTTGCAGTTTCACTCCCTCAGGTAAATTGTTAGAAATGCATAAGAAACATCCTTGGACCTCTTAGACATTTTCCCATGGTAATAATTTTCTTCAGCTTGTCATAATAAAAAAGGGAAAAAAAAAAACAGAGGCAAGGAAAGTTACTGAAATTTAAACAAAAGTTGACATCTATGTAAGACACGGGTCCAATTTTGATCAAATCTCAAGCTTCTGTTCAGCAAAAATATGATTAGCAGCCAATGAATGTGTCTGCTGACTCTGCGGTTTTTACCAGCGTCTCTTCTTTCCAGACCCGGAGGATCTTTTCCCACCGCCCCCGTGCACGAGGGTTTCTGCCTCTCGTTGGTAATGTCAAGAACTTCATAACACTTGAACACGGCTGGTTTGATTTCTTTTTTCTCCCTAGAGGTAGAAAGTATCCTCTGCTCGCTGTGAACCTCCTGAAATCTCTGAAAATGATAGTATTTGGTCTGGCTGCCTGTATTGTAATTCCTCGCAGCATTTAGCCATAACCATCCCTATGGATGGTGCTTTGAAAAGCTAGCCAAGTAATTCAAGTTAAAACTCTGGTTTAAAATAGACCGTTTACTTTAGTACATTGGTTTGCAGGGTTATAGAATATGACTAGGATTTTATACTTGCAAGCTGCTTTTTTTTTTGTCATCAAAATAATTCCTCCAATATTCATGTTCACTATAAATACTTCTCAGCTCAGTTTTTCTCCTTGCTGGTGGGAGACGTTTTGGGGTCGGCAGAAAAGCCTAAGCTGTGTGACATGCACTGCCATGCAATTTACCATTGAGCTACACTGCATTTCTTGGTTGCATCTGAATGTTGGATAGGAGATGAAAAATTATTGCCCGCTTTTTAAAATAATAAAACAGTATTAATTATTTTTATTTATTTTATTTTTTATTTTAATATTACCCCCTGATATAATAATAATAATAAAGCTATCTTATCTAAGAGCTGGAGAAGCAACATTATCCAGTGGTGAGAGCACAGACCTGCTGCATTGGCACCTTTGAATTTTTCTTTCACTCTGTGACTTAGTGATGCTGGGTAGGTCACTTGCGGGTTTCTCCATCTGACCATGGGTATAATTTACTCTGCATTTGTGTAAAATTTCCATCTCTCAAGCAGAAAGGTTTGCATTTGTACTCTTACTTGGAAGAAGTGTGGAAGGGGAGTGGAGTGACCGTATTTATTTTCAAAGAACTTGATAGAGAACTGCAATAGAGATAGCTGGGAGTGGAAGTGCCCTGGTTTCTCTACCTCTTCCGTGAGATGGCATCGCTTGTGGAGGAATGTTTGTATAATAAAGTACTGCGAAATGACACTATTGCCAAATGAGATTGTGATGAATACAGCATTTGTAGTATTAAATCCATGCTACTTCAGAGTGTTACGACAATAATAGTTTGCATTGTTGTAATAAGTTGCACTTCTTCTTCTTCTTTAAAAAAATAAATTTAGTTATACCGTAATGCATCATGGAAAACATATCCTCCCCTGAAATCAGCTGTGCATCTCTTGGAATAAAATGGCTTTAAACATATATAAAGGCACCTCGTAAGGCATATCCTAGGTAATTGCAAGATAAGAAAATGATGTTTTTCAGTGTGCCTTCTGTAAAAGTGTTGGAAACATGTGGTCCTCTGTATATTCGGGTTTGACGTAATCATTGCCGTAACCCTTCTGCTTTTAATAAACAAAATTATGTTGCTATGGGCACCTGAAACACTTGCACTGGAGAGACCCAGAGACAAGGCCCGGTGGCGAGTGTTAAACCTTGTCAGCACTTGTGACTTTTTATTCCCTTGTCCCTAGTTAAAGATATAGGGGTGCCCTAATTAAAGATTTAGGGGTGGCTTCACTGTTGGGCTTGAAGACCTTTATGGCCCTACAATCCGTCCTGCAGTTGGTTTAAAAACTCCCATAACAGGAGCTGAGTGAAGGCTGCATCCCAAAAGTGGCAGGAAGAAAGTGCTTTGGCTTAACAGGTGCTCTCCATGTTAAAAGGATGATTGTGAAGATTATTAGCCTGCATGACCAAGATTTATGATGCATTTTTTTTGTCTTCCTTTTCCTTACAGATAAGAGGGTTTATTATTGTTAGCAGAAATACCTATTAAAATAAAGCACTTTCCAAGGAGTTGATAAAAATGAATATAAAGTTGGAGCTCTCACCTTATCTTTAATGCGAGTGATTTTCGTAGGGCTATAACTCTTCTGGCAGGGCATGAGGGAGCAGGATCTTTATTAGTTTTTATTTTTTTTCTATGAACTCTCCAATATAGAGAAAAACAGAATAAACTTCGTATTTCATTTATTGCCACATTGCTGCTCTAATTTCCCTATTGGTGTTGAGACACGTGGTCCTAGAAGTAGTTTTAAGCCACGGGTGGGTTGTTCCAGCCAAAGGTGGGTTGTGATGAGCCTGGGTCTGGGACTCGCAATCTTCTTACTTCTTGCTGCCTTCTTGCCTCTCAAGACTGCCGGGACTTGAACTGTTGATCCAAAGGAATCAGAGGCAGCAGCAAGTGGGAGTTTTGACAGGTCTGTGTGATTTTGTCTTTCTTGGCAAGTGTGCGCCCATCTATCCCAGGCAGGACGCGGCTGAATGAGGCTGAACTTGCCCAAGAACAGGAAAATTAGTTCTTTTTCCCTTTCTTTTTCTTGTTTACGCCTATCTTTTGGAGTTTTCTTCTTTTAAATTGCCAAGCCATGCAAGAAACTTTTCAGATTGCCTTTTTTTTTTTTTTTTTTGGTGTGGGGCTGGTATTTGTGGGTTTTACTGTTGCTAAATTAGTGTCACTTATAACTCTGTGTTCCGAAAGTTTTGCACTGTTACATTTTGCATTACATTAAAAGCCAAAAATTACTCAGAAAACATGGGAATAAGATATCATAGTTGAATATTAAAAGAATTATTGCTTATTATTTGTAGGTTTCAGAGATTTCCTTCTTCATTTAATACTCATATTTATTTACTTTTTTAAATTAAATCTAAATCTGTGGGACTTTGACAAAATTTTTTGTTTTTCTTTTTCTTTTTTTTTTTTTTTTTAATGATTAGTGGAACCTTTTGGTACGACCTTTGCGACCCAGGTTTTAAATGCTGCCGGCTTGGACGATTGCATTAGTTTTGGTTCGAGCTGTCGTGTTCTGCAAGCTCCAGGAGCATCCCCCATTCCTGTTCGCAGGGTTTGGCCAATACCATTTTTATTTGACAATATGTGTTTTGTTTAGTAGGGGATTTCGTCTCGAGCCTTCAGTGTTGAGCGCGCTGCTCTGCGTCAGCTGTGTGAAGTGAATGAGCTGCTGCTCTCCCCAGGAACAGGAGATTCTGCATCAGCAGGGCAGCGTGGAGGTCACTCCTCAGCAAACTCAAATACTTGCTGAGAGAGAAGGGATTGTTATTAAAACTGTAATTTTAGGTGTTGTTCCCATCCAGATGGACCTCCGGGAGCTTGGGAAAAAAGAAGCACAGAAGCCCTTGCTGGAGCTGCTTCTCAAAAGCCTTCTAGGACCTTAGGAATTACCAGCTCAGCCCCAGGTGTTTGCTTTGAGACTGGTTCATGCTGGGACGTTTGTGGTCTCAAGCAGCCGAATACTGAGATGTTTCCATTCTCGCTTCTCTCACGTTCATAAAAGAAAATGTTCCGATCTTTATCTCTGATATGTGTTGTGTCTATTATGGTACCAGGTGCCTAAGAAAAAAGTAACTGGCTAATGAGTCCTAATTGTAACAAAACATCAAATCATTGTCACATCCGCTGCGGTAAATGGCATTCATTAAATTAATCCACTCCATCGCAGGAGTATTTTGCAGCGAACGCCCTGACCCCGCCGCTTCCGCAGGAGTGACGAGCCGAGCGTTTCAGCGCGGCCCTGTGAGGTGCGTGGCAGCAGTCTGCAGCACGTTGCATGACCTGAGGCAACCTCAGCGGGTCTCAGGTAGCACGTTTCAAAAAATAAATTGCCCTAATTAGAGACGGGGCCGATGCTGACCCTCGATCTGAACGCTCCTCTAGCCTAGACCTGCATGAAATGAAAATCAAGATCAAGGAGTGTTTGCGGCTCCATCGGCAGAGCGGCTCAAGTCAGAGAAAATGCGCAATTTGACACGGGATGAGGAATTTTGAGATCTGGATATTGCTCTTTTTCTGCCGTTGTTCAGCTTTAGAGTTCCCTTCTAACATCAGACCTATGAACCACATTTCTATCTCCTTCTCCTCCCTCAGCACTCCCCAACATCACCGCCATCAAAAATTTCCCGTCGGGATTCGATCTGACTTCCGGCACCGTCGCGCTTCATGCCATATGTGCCCGTATGGCAAGTGATGCTGTCCTGCAGCTGGGGAATGGCCTGCTCTGTTAAACACCCCTCCTGCAACAGGCGAAGTGACAGGCGCGGGGAGGGACGAGCCGCCGTCGCGGCGCGTTGTACCTGCGTCCGCAGCCGTCACCCTAATTGGCTCCGATGGGAGCCCGTCGCCGTAGCAAAGCCGGCTGCCGAGAGCACGCTGCCCTGGCGCTCCGTGCTGCCTTCCCAGGGAAATCCAGGCAATCAGGAGGCTTTAGCCTTCCTTCCTCTCCCCACGTCTCCGGCCAAAGCTGCCTCCGGGAGAGCCTCGCAGCTGGGGATGGAAACATCCTGAGGACGCGGTCCCGCCAGGACCTCCCCAGCATCCAGGCTTTTCCCGGCTCCGCTCCAGCTGGGAAGCAAACTGCAGGAAGGTGGCTGGGTTTGGATGGAAGGGGGATTTCTTTTTCTTTTCTTCTTTTCCCCTCTTTTTAAACGCTTTCAGGCCCAGGCAGGAGGAGCGTGATGGAAACGTGTCTCGTGGCTCTTAAGCCGCTAAGTGGGGAAATTCAGCGCTCAGACGCTGCCGCGTTGGCAGCCGTGGGTGTGTGGAGGCAGCATAGAAAAGACGAAATTAATGTATGTGGTTCTTAAAAATACCCTATGGAGAGCCGGGGCTTTGTTGTTCCTTACAAAAGGGTAATCACGGCTTTTGGCCCAACTTTTGCCCCCAAGGGCTCAGCTGTGGCGGGGAATGAATTAGACTGCGGCGGCTTAACGCCGTGAACCCCGTAGCACGTGGTAATGGTTAGTTGCTGGCTGTTTTCCCACTGGTCACCAAAATGTTCTCTTTTAAGCCAATAAAATAAAGTGTGCAAAGCTGAAACTCCCCACAAGCGGATAGTGAAGCCAGGAGAGATAGTTGTTGGAAGTTGTTGTGGAGGTTTCTGCCAAATCACTGCTTCGGAAGGGAGCATCTCTTTTTTTTTTTTTTTTTTTTTTTTTTTTTTTTTTTGTGGACTGTGGGATAAAACGAGACTTAGAAGCTTAACAAATTATGAATTTATCCCTTTGGGGACAAATCCGGTTGGGCTCTGCATCACGAGTGGGGAAGGAGGTGGAGTGTGATGGGATGTTTTGGGGAGGGAGCACATGGAGACAAAAAACCCACTTGCGAGGGCAGGCTGAGCTTCGTGCTTTCCTGAAAAGCGCTTTGGAGCAGCGCTGGTGGGAATTTCCGTGGCTGTGGCACACCTGCATCGTCATATTGCTCCTTTTCTATTTTTTTTAATAGGGTTTGGTTCCCCTGCAGCTAAAGGAATTTAATTTTGGCCATTTTGCTAAGTGTATTAAAATCCACGGGGAAATTGATGTTTTTTACTCCCTCTTCCCCCAGCCATATGCATATTACTGGCACACCATGAGCCGTGCAGGTTTTACTGTAACCTGTACTTTAGCTGGTCAATGTAATTTATAGCCAAGAAGCTGCGTATTATAATGACACAGCTTCCATAACGCTGGTGTGTTGCCTCCACTCCGCTGTTTTACGGTAGTGCTACAAAATATTTTACCAGCGCCTGTGTAAATGCTGTAATTTTTGAAACTGAAAAGGGGTGAAAAAAAAAGAAAAGGAACATTTGAGCAGGGACTTTGTGCAGTAGTGAGCGTGTCGGCGCCTAGGGGAGGTATTGGCTTGGCTGCTAAATACGCTGCTGGGGGAAGCTGGCATCTCTGGTGGCTTCATGGTGAGGACAGCCAGGTCGTCCCTTGCAGGTTTGGCAGCTCCGTGTCCACCCACGAGCTCTTGGCAGAGTGGGAGCAGCCACGTCCTTGGCGGGCACAAGTCCTTGCTGCTTTTCCTGGCTCTCCCCCTTTAGCTCCAGCGCGCCGCAAACTCTTGAGCTGAGCCAAAGGGATTCCCAAACTCACCGAGACATCCCGGAGGGAGCAGAGGTGTCAGTCTATCCCTTGCCTTTTGGCTAAGGGGGTTAAAATGTTTGTGCCACCTAAAACCCAGTATCATGTTCATGGGGGCAACCAGCATCTTAGCACACCAAAATGAAGTCCCCTTTGGCTTGTGTAAAGCAGAACTTTAAGCACTTAGGTAAGTTTACTAGCCAAAGGGTCATGTCCTCCAGATTCTTAAGGGCATGACCCTTGAGGGAGTTTGTACCTTTTTGAGGTAGTTTTGTGCCTGGGTTCAGTTTTTCCTACTGAAGGACTTCTTGTAGGCTTGCTCCATCTTCTCTCCATCCTCACTTCATCAGCTGTGAAGCAGGGACGATCACAGCTCTTGACCTCAGAAGCTTCTGCCCAGGTTAAACCGCTCTCTGAGGAGTCTGGATATGGTGGTCCCGGAGCCACAGTAGCACAGGTATAATTTATATTTAGCCTTTAAGTGGGTTGACATTGTGCTCATCTTTCTTACACGTTTGCAGCTCCCAGGAGAAATCTTTTTAGCCGGCCGTAATCCCGCACTCCACTCACATGGGTGACCTGCTCCTGGGTGGTAGCCGGGTTCAGCCAGAGGGTGATGTTTCCAAGAAGAAACTTCTGTAAAATGAGGAGCCTTTGGGAGATAACAAGGTGTTTGGGAAAGATATTGTGCTCTGGCTGTATGATTGTGGATATGGGGAGAAGAGATGAGCTTTCTTCTGGGGCAGGAGCCCTCCCTCATCTGGTTAGATGGATGTCTAGGACCAACCTGACACGGAGCATTTGCTTCCTAGAAGGGAAATGCAGTTAATGCCGCATACAGCCTGTGTTTAGGCCTCCCGCTTGGATTAAGAAAAATGGTAAAGCTAAAAAAAAACACTCATTATTTGAGTTATGAAATCAGCCTGGCTCCTGCCTGCTCTCGGCAGCAGGACGCACCTTTTCCGCGGGCCGATTAGCTCCTTGTTATCGTGATGCAAATGCCTGGCTTCGCTGTTCCTGTGCTTTATTTTAAAAGGCTTTTGCTGTGCGCAATTGAATATATTGTAATCTTCTTATCAAACGCTAAAGCTCTTTAGCGATGCCATTTTGGAACGTACTTCAGTTTTTAAATTGCAAATTCCTCTCCGTTTGGAAGGTCTCTGCTCTCAGCTTAGATGGTGGTGGAACATATATATATGTATATGTACATATATATGTGTGTTCATATAAATATACATATATATGTGTGTGTTCTTACATTATATAGATACAGATGTGCATACACATATAAATAATGTGGAAAAAGTGTTTGCTGCCTGGCCCGTTTCTGTGTAGGTGAACAGTTTGTTGATAATATTGTACATTTGTGTTTTTTCTATACGATACTATCAAGTAATACTATAGATTATAAAGCTGGTAGATGTCCCCCTGGACCACTTTGGGAGGTAAGGAGGAGGTTTGTTGTTTTACTTTGTTTTTTGGGGGGCCTGTTTCTGGAACTCTTGTTTTTCTTTAGTTCCAGAACCTCCAAGTAGGAGGAACTCTCGCTGAACAAGAGTAGGGATTTTCATTATTATTACTGTTATTATTGTTTAAGTGAAAGGACAAGGCTAGTCTAGTTTTGAAAGCAGAAGTGAAAATCCAGAGCTCATGTTTTTGTGTCTTGCATCTGTCTGTATTTTATAATGTGACTTGAGACAAAACCACTTAACCCGTGACTCTGTTTCCCTACCTGTAAAATGGGGCTGCGAGTAAGGAGGATACTCTGAGCATTAAATATTTAATGTTTGTAAAGTGTTGTGAAGACCAGGAGTGCTACGTAAATGCTTAGCATTGTATTAAAATGCAAAGAACTGGATATCTCGTGTAGGGTTGCTGGAGACTGTGACTGTAGGGATGAAGACCGAGCAGCAGAAGAAAACACATCCGACCAAACTGTGTGTATGCAGAGTTTTGAATGAAACTTGTCACTTGAGCATCCATCCCTAAAAATTAGTAATGTGACCTCTGAAATTAACCTTCAGAAAATGATAGGATTCAGTAAAATGACAAACTAAGGACCATCTGCTAAAAGAATATCAGAGAAAAACAAGGAAACTTTCTAAATCAATTAATCCATTTAGCCTGGTTGTGCTGCTCAAGCATGTCATGGGGCCATCCTGGCAATGCCGGGAAATGAGAGGTCTGGATATATCCTCGTTTTTTCCAAATGCATGTCTAATGAAGAGGATGTCACTATTTACTTACAAGCTCCAGAAGATTGGTGCATGTACCCTTTATTTAGGAAAATTATAGGCAGACACAGCACTCCGTGGGAACGAGGGCTGTTTCACCACAGAGCTTATACACTTACGATGGCTTAGAAAGCGTTTAGAAGTGGAGAGACAAAAGTACACGGGGCAAAAAGAAATGGCAATAAACTGGGAATAAAGTGTCTTTAAAGAGAGTAATTAAAAAAAAATAGTCTTTGTAATAGGAGGTTTCCCTTACGGTGTCTATCATAAAAGATCCATCCTCGCTGTCCCTCCTCTGGACTATAGCAGAGGAGCAGGGTGCACGGACTACCTTGGGAGCCTGCTTGGGGGCTCCCCTAGACTCTGGAAAGGAGAAATATTCCTTCTTTTTCTCGGCAGGTCCTTGCTCACTCCTGATTTTCCAAGCTGCTGTGGAATCGAGTCCTAGAGAGGAGCATCAGGGAGGAACCTCTCTGGGAACGAGGGGGTTATTTTGTGTCCAGAGCCTTGGGCACTGAGTGGTTTCAAGATGAAGAAAGATTGATTTTGATAAAATACTGTGGAAAAAAATGGTGATGAAATCAGTTTGGAGGTCCATGGCAATAACCAGGGTTTGTTTTGAGGGAGAAACTCTTAGGGTGTCCGTGCGTAGATCAGGCACGTTCAGACGTGTGTGATAATTTTGTGTGTAATCCATCTCGATCCCACGCACGCTCTCCTGTCAGACACGCAGGTTTCTGGCCACGGGGGCTGTGTTATTTGCAGCGTCGCAGCGGGATGATCACAGCAGTCTCCTGTGCATTTTACCCTTAAAAATCCATAAATTCGTAAAGCGGAGAGGAACGGTGCTGTGAGTCATCTGCGCAGCAATCAAGGTGTCACAGCAAATCAGAAGTTTTTGCTATTTCTTTGAGACCGAGATTCAAAGGAAACATTGACAATAATTAAAAGAATTGCTCCTGCTGACTCCTGTTGATGCCCAAGAGTTGCTCAGATCGTGCTAATTCGCAACATCTGCCTTTGACCATTGATTCTGCATCCCCAGAGATCTGGCGTTTCAGCCCAAACTGATTAGATAAGCCACAACTACACTATTACTGCTATATAGATAGATGTTTCTCTTAAGAACAGTCAGGTTTATATATAAGGAACAGTCTTAGCAGCTCTGCTTCTGTGCCCCAAGTGCCAAGTCTTTGTAGTAAACGTATTTATTTAGTTCTCCTGGAAATTTTTTAGCTCTTGGTGGAAGCGAAGTGCTTAGTAAGCTGGGTAACAGTAATGAAGTAGCTTGTTTCAATGTGTCACTGGTAGATGTCACAACATACTTTTGGTTTTCATCCTAATGTTTATGGGGGAAGGAAGAGAAAATGGCAACGTGAGGAAAGATTAATCAATCAGGGAAATGATCCATTATTTCCTTCTCCTTTTGTCTATCCAGAAAGAAAGAAAAAAAAAATCCTGATGGGCTCTGGTGTAAAGTGTCTCTAAGCAGTGCATATAATGTATGTGATTACTGCACGCTCAGCAGCCAAGTGCAAACACTGCAGAGTAGAAACACAAGGTTTATCTAAAAATAAACAAAAAGGAAACAGAAATCTGTGCTTCAGATTCTGCGCGCAAGCTGTGCAAACAGTCGGATCTTAATCGTAGATGTAAAAGTGTCAACAGCAGTGGCCTTGGGTTTTTTTTTTTTTTTTCCATTTTTTTTTCTTTTTTTTTCATGGTTAAAAGTTGTCAGCAAATTCAGCTGTTTGAGTGATACCGACACAGAAAGGCCTAGGGCCCCCTGTCCTTGGTGCGTTGCAGCAAAGAGAAAACCTTGCAGGAACAACAAGTATCTGCTGGCCTGAGGTCAGCGTGGCAAGCGCCGGTCACCGGAGATGCTCCTTGAATGAGCAAAATCCATGGAATCGCCATTCAGGGAGAGGTCAAAAGTGGACAGGTCTCCTCAGATGCTGCTTAGGAGCTAGGAAGGTCTTGCTTGGAGGGGCCACTTTGCAGTGCGTGTTTCCCACACCCTTGCTGCTCCCCCAAAAAATTTGCTCCTGTCTGCTGTGATCACCTGCTAATTTTACTTTTTTCCAGAAAAAAAAATCCAAATCAAAAAATATGTTATTTTACGTCGGCATGTGCTTTCTGACAGGTGGGTCAGGTCAGACGTGCGTGGGGATGGGGCAGCAGCACATCAGTACGTGCTGCTTCCAGATATTAAGCTCTGTGACGCACTCCTGTAAGCGGCAGGCGCTGCCGCTGCTGCACAGGGTGGATTTACACATATTTTTTGCCGGTGTTGACATCTACTGGATAAATTTGCTACTGGCAGGATGAATGGAGCAAGGCTCTCCCACTCCTGTCGGGAAGCCGGTGCTCGGCGCGGCTCCGTCTTGCAGAGTCACAGACCCTCCCTGTCTCCTCTTCTGCTGTTGCCCTTTTGTTTTGCTTCCAAAATTGTCCTGCGAGCCAAAATGGCATTTAAAGAGAGCAGATTGCAAGCAGGTTTTGACGAGGCATCTGCTGTCTTGCTTTCCCGAGACTTGCGTTTCTCTCCCCTTGCCGAAGGCAGCAAAGTGAAATGAGTTTCTTAGTTTCGCTTTGGTCACCAGTGAATATCTTGTGTGTGTTCCCCCCACCACCACAGCAGTGCATTATTTCACCTTGATTTGCAGGAATTTGGCTGATGAGGAGCAGGTGGAGAGGAGCCGCTACTGCCACATTACAGCAAATTCGAAATATGGGAGCAGCATTTTTTTTTTTTTAATGTTAATACACTTTGCATTGATATTGAAGATGCTGGGGTAAACGAAGCTTCTCATTTATAGAACAGCATATGTGTTTTTCCTTCACTACATGTCAGTGTGCTTTGCTAGATGTAGTTTTCTTTTCTTTTTCCTTTTTTCCCCTGCCTTTCTCCTTCATTTTTTCAATAACTCTCGTAATGATTGACTAGTCGCGGCCGCACAAATTCTTAGCAACATCAGTCCCACTGGAAAATTACTCAGAGGCTCCATGGCTTCCTCTTACTCCTCCTTCCTCTGCTCCTTCTCCCCGATTTAATGATTTCATTTTAAGGAAAACAACCTGAGGCACAGCAGAGGGGGGGAAAAAAAGGAAAAAAGAAAAAGCAACAACACGGAAACCTGTCAGACTCGCTTTTTGGCAAACCCATGGAACAGAAGCAAGGCCAGATGTTTGCTATACTGGCGCTTGGCGGGTGTTTAAGGCTCTCGCTACACGACTGCGTGGAGAGTTTTTGACAGCTTTGGTTGAACGGAAATAAATGACGGTTACACAGGATAAAGTGCAAACACTCTGGCCAGCACTTGCAAATCTGGAAGTCTCAAAGTTACGTTCTTACCTCTGTCCGTCGTGCTCTTAAATCCATGTTTAAGCAGGTGCTTAGCAAAAGTGATTTGCTTCCTCCTCCTGAGTTTTAAAGGCTTTCAGGCACCTAACTTATCTTGAGGGGTTTCTGGAGTGGCCTCTGCCTTTGAGAAATTAACTCTTTCCTATTTAATTATATTATCCCTGAAGCAACTGATTAAAAGCTTCAGACCTCTAGCTTAGAAAAGGTCGGTGGCTGATTTACTTCGTTCAGCAAGCGGCCTTCCTCCGGCAGCTGGAAAGATAAAATGTGAGTCACCGGCGGCGATTTTAAGCAAGAAGGAGCAAGAAAGGATGGTGGAAGAAGTGATGCCCTGATAGCTTGCAGGAGGCACAGGAGCAAGGTGAAAGGAGTTAATTTTGATACTGAGAGTGGTATTAATTCACTTTCGATACTGCAAGTGGTAACAGGCACTGTCCTTCTTGTTCTTGAAGCATCATCTTTCAAAGAATAAAATTAAAATAAAATAAAATAAAATAAAATAAAATAAAATAAAATAAACCAAGAAGATATAAATTACGCTAGTTAGTCTGTGAAGGGGTGATGAGAAGTGACTGGTAGGGGCAGATGAAGCCCAGGTCTCACTCAGTTTTGGACATGCTGATGTGATGTGCACCAGGTAGGGAACCCACAGCATTTAGACATGATGGCCTCAATCATCCGCTTGATGATGAGCAAAACCCAGCGCCTCCCGCCAGGGAAAGGCCACTCTGTCCTCGTGGGTGTCCCCAGAGCAGGCAAACGTCTCATGGGAATACGCAGAGAACACAGACATGCCAGGTGCTTGGTGCCTCCCTCGTGCTGATGTGCCCATGTGGGGTTTATTTGGAGGAGTGATCGATGTCTCCTTGGAAGAGGACGGGTCAGAAAGCTGCGTGTGGTCAGAGGGCAACCAGCCTGAAAGAGAAAATTTTCTGCTCTACCCTGGTGCTAGCTGAAGCTTTTTAAATGTGAACTCTTTATTATACAGGTCTGCAGCAATATTATCCTGGTATTTCGCCTGGCTTTTGCTGTGAAATACGCTGTATTTAACCCCTTCCATGACGGAGAACTGGCCTTGCGGCTCTCTCCGTTGTACCAATTGAGCAGCCGTCCCCGAGGGCTGGAAAATTGAGGATGGCAGTAAATCAAAGGGAATTTCTCCTGCCTTGTCCAAATGTAATCTGAAGATGTAGCCCCCCCTCCCTCTTCCTCCCCAGGAAACCGTCTCCAAAAGAGCCAAGATCTTGTTAATTAAATTTTGCAAGATTTAATTTGTGACATTTGGCAACACTGACAGTAGCTTATTCTACATTTCTGCTTTATTAACTGTGAAGTCTGAGGCAAGATTCTGTATGTCAGGTGCTGGCAGCCACTTCATGCAACCTGCGAGCGTGGCCTGTTTGCCCAGAAGAAACGTAGCCGTGTCCCTGTCTGGCCTCCTCTACTGGTCCCCAACGGGAGCCGTCGTAAGACTGTGGGCCAGACGGTGCTGGATGTCCAGGAGCCTCTCTAGACGTGGTGGAAGACAGGATTGCCTCGGGGAAAGGTCTGGGGAGTTTCCGTTTTGGTAATTACTGTGCAAAATTCCAGTCACGTCGCTCCAGAAGGACTTTGCAAAGCCCCAGGATCTGCAACAAGTGGCTGCTAAAATGGCTTTTTTGAAAGAGAGGGGCTGCTTGGAGCTTTCTGGGGGACTTCTGCGACATGCCATGGGAAAGTGGGGGACAACCAGACCCAATGAGAGGAAACTCCTGGGACTGATAATTTATAATAACCCATTAATTTTGTGTGCACCCAATTTGGCACATTGCACTGTTTCGGATGGGAGGTGCCTTCATCTTCTGTTCCATCAGCATGAACACGAAGGGTGCAGATGGCTCCAGACCGCTGTGAATTTTTGTCACCCTACCGCTGCTCCGGATCAGTAAATTGCAGGATTTAGTGGTGTTATCTCCCCTACTCAGGTTGTAAAGGAATTGGCATCTGACAGCAAATGATGGAATATGGGAAACGATCATATTAATGATAAATTTCCACTTGCAGTTTCCAAGAACCTTAGTAATAAAACATATACATGCACATATATATACATTTTAAGTAACACATTAAGTACATTCAATAATACATTTTAAATTATATTTTGGAAGGCCACACTCACCTAACTTGGGGGAGAAGTAAACCCAAACTGGAAAAGTAGGGATGCAGTCTCAGTGTGGCTGGCATTGCTCATTTGGATAGTCAGGTTTTTCTGTGTTTTTACTTACCTAAAAGGAAAATTTCAATAGACAAAAGTATATGCACTTTTCTACAATGTTTGTGATCAGAAGATTTAATTTGTGGATCTTACATAGTGAACTCTATCCTGGGAAGACTGTTGTGTTGCTGCTCTGGTTCTCTTTTAATATGTCCCAAAGCATTGCCTCCTCCTGCATATATTTGGAAAATTAAATCCTATATAATCTCTTAAATCTTGTGCTCTGTTATCACTTACAGGGTTGGGATTTGGGTGTTTCTCTCCCCCTCGGCTTTTTTTTTTTTTTTTTTTATTCAGCAATCTGATTTTAGCAAAGCAGCTCAAGTCCCTCTGCCTTGTCTTGGATTTTACAAGAGCTTTACAACTGTTTACAAGACTAAATCGGGGGTTTACAAAAGTAGACCTTGTTGGATAATAAAGTTGTTTCCTTGCCCCTCAAATATTTCTGGGTCTTATCTTTCTACACAGCTGCTTGTGAGTTCGGCTTTACAGAATCTCTTGATTGGATTCCTACTGCCTTCGTCTAACAAAGAAGCCTTTCAATGAAGTTACCCAAATGGAAAAAAAAGGAACTTAAGTCAGAATTGTGAAAATGGATTAGTCAGATCCATGTAGGCTTATAACAACGATGCTACATGTTTCTAAGAAAGACTTCATTGGTTATAAAGAACATTGAACTCGAATAAAACATTCATGTTAGTCACATTCCTGAAGCAAGAACTGGCTCCTAGAGGTGCCAGGTCTACCCACACGCTGTATTATTTGTAACGTTTTTAGGTCGCATTTACATGTGTGTAATTTATGTCAATCTGCAACCTTACCATGAAATTTCATCCAGAATTCATTGTAGCACTGATATATTTCCATGTCTTATACGTAAGCGGGTGTCTCCGGCCGTGTGCCTCAGCTTCCTGAGGCTCCTGTGTTGGCACGCTCTGATAAAACTGCATCCCCGAACATTCCCCCTGCAGCATATATCTGAAATCATTCACGCTTAGGCACTTAGACCTCTTCTTCTTTATCAGTTACAGTTCTTCATGCTAGATCTGATTACAGCAAATCTCTCCCTTCTTACTCATCCCTGTTTTTTTTTTGTGTGGATCTCATAAAATACTTATGCTTTGTATGCACTTAACTGATTGTGAAGCTTTCTATTAAGCTGTTTTATCTGGGCTTCTGTTCATCCAGTCTGGAAATGCATAAGGCTATTTAGCTGCTTATTTTAATGTTTCCAACTCTTTCTCTCTTATTTTCTTCCATTTCCCTAATGACTGTGTATCTACTTCCGTAGCTATGTCTCTCAGCCTCTCTTGCCGATCATATTTCTCTAATGTTATTATTTAAAATGGTAAATTTAGAAACAAATGCTTACCCAGGAAAAATTTAAATTAAAAGCTTGACCTTTATTTTTGAAGTCACTTAATGAAGTTGACTATAGTCAAAGAAATCTGATTCTCTAGCTCTCAGACTGGCTGAAAGCCTGTTTTTCCTTGTATTTATATCTGCGAGGACAGACATTTTAAGGAGACCTTGACTAGATAAGCGTGGAGAGCCAGGGAAAAGCTGCTCCAAGGCTCAAGATGGGCTCTCATTTAGGGGAACGCGAATAGGAATATTTTTTTCCGCAAAACAGTGAGTGCTTTGGGCTTGGGGGAGGAAGGGCTGCGTTAAATGTATTGGGCATAAAATGAAATGGTAATCACTTAAGCTTAATAATTCGACAGCCGTGATCTGTTTGAACCCAGTAAGAGGCCCGTAGTTAGCACGCTGCTATCTCAAATGCCTCTAGACCTTTTCTTGTGTCAGGGTATGTGTGGGGAAGCTGTGGAAACAAGGAGCGAACGGTTGTGCAGAAGAGAGGTGGTGCAAAACGAGTACCATGGGAAGGCGAGTATGGGAGGAAAATTTCAATATTGTCAAAGTGCTTTAGGGAAATTCGGAGAATTAGTCACACCTATATATAGGTGTCCCTTAGTTTAGTCCCCAAGATGCTTACGTTCTGCAGAAGCTATTTTCTGATTTCATCATTGAAGAGTTATTTATGTGAGAATTTCTAAAGCTCCTTCTTGTAGAAAGAGTTACTTTCACTAGCGGGAGAACTCCCACATTTCAGGTTTCATCAGGAGAAATGGTTATGGTCTTTCTCACCTTCTGCATTGCATTTTATATTCTTTGAGGGCCAAAGAGATGCCTGCCCGACCCCTCAGAAGGGCTCTCAGAATTGCATCATTACCCTGTTAGTCTCTCCCAAGCCCATCCTGCTGTGAAAGTAAATTATGGAGCAGAGGGTCACATTTTGGTATAATCATCATACCGGGCTCCTGAGATCCTTGTGTGACCTTTCTCTGAAACCCTGAGGGCTCTCTCAGCTTGGCATGAGCTTTCTAAACCATACCCAGTGATGCATTTTTCAGGGACTGAGAGAGGCATTTGGTTGCTTTGCCATATCCCTAAACCTCGTTTCAGATTTTTCATTGGATTTTATTTTCCTCTGGTTGCTCAGTGACAGTTCTTTAGTGTATAGCTTTTCCACAGCTCTCCCATAATACCAATTTGATCATTTTGCTTTTTGAGTTTATCAACTCATCCAGTAACAGCTGTGGGTTTCTCTTCTCTCCTCCTCTGGTAAGTGGTGTCCCTCCCCAAGAGAATTTTTGTTCCTTTTGGTTGCACGCTAAAATCCTTTGATTCTATGTGACATTTCCTTTCCAGTCAAGATTAAAGACGCCCAGCTATTCGAGTGATTACATCTTGAGTAGAGAGTGGGGAAAGCCTGTCTCATTGACTTTACCACCTTCGCTAGATAGTATGTCAGCTGAATTAGCTGCACTGAGATTTCCAGCAGTAACCACATGTAGCATCCCCTCCCATGGACTTTTGTACTGAGATGCGCAAAGCAGATGTTCTTTTTATTGCTGGCTCTGTCTACATTGCGATTTTATGGCTCTAAGGTAGCACAGACATGTCTGAGATAGCTTGAAGCCGATCTGATGGGGAACTAACTTCCAGATATGGTAGTGTGCAGCTTAGTGCTAGCTGAAAAATCGACCCCAAAACTGAGGTCAATGGATTTATGATCAGCCAAGGCTGACCCGAGGCAGGGACTGCAGTGTTGGTTCTCCGAAACTGAAAAACAAGGTAACAAACTTCACTTCCACAGTGGTATTTAGGGACCTCGAGCTATTTTAAGGACCTAGAAGAGAAAAACATGCATACACAGTTGGAGAGTTGAGATAAGCATACTTTATAAAGGGGAAACTGGAGGAGAGATTTGTAGATTATTGGTCTTTCTCCCTTTCTCCCAGCCACAGGGCTTATTCTTAAGAAAAATAAAATAAATCTTCTAAAGGAAAATTGTAGCCTGAGATTGGTTATTTTGGAACCACTGAAAACTGTGTTGGGAAGAAAATGCTTGTACATCCTTGCTGACCTCCCTGTTCTTTCTGCACATACTTTTATGGACCTCCTTAGGACCGCTTCTTGGGATGTGCTATGCTGTCCTGTGTCAAATCCTGCGCGAAAGAAAGCGATGCTTATGCTTGGCTCAGGAAAGTTTGTTGGATAAGCTTGTCTTATGAGTACCAAGTACATTTTCGGCATTGTTATTATTATTCTGATCCCTGACAAAAATAACCTAGACAAAGCATAAACTGTGGATCCAAAAATATATTTAAAAATTAGCTGGCCTTCTCACAAACTGTTTCTTACCTCAGCCAGCAGCTATTTATGAGAACATTTTATATTGTTTCTAATTTTAAACAATTAATAACAAGCACTAGCAATTGAATACTCATTTATTAGCTAGTTATACCCCCAGGTTTTTCTGCACATCTTGTTGCTGTCAAATATCTCTGTACCCAGCCAGAAATGACACGTTAAAGCAGGCAGCATATACTTAATGGCACACACAGAGAAAATAGGATTCTGAGCTGTCGCTTTTCTTTTTTTTTTTTTTTTTATTGGGAACATCATAAAATATGCTAGCTGGACAAAGAAGTGGATTTTCCACTGCTCTCTGCTGAACTAAATGTAAATGTTTAAATATTATCTCACTGTCTTGAATCCCGGGTTTATTCTCAGTAGTGGCCACTAGAAGGAAAACTCTTTTTTTCTTTCACGCTCTACTAAATCAAAAGTGTCTGTTATCAGTGAGACATCTGGACACCTCTGTGCTCCTAGGTTTGCCCTGCTCCATGTGTGTCTGTTGCTTTGCCATGAGGTCCTCCAGAAGGTGTGGATAGGGGATTCTGAACATAGGCATCAGAGGAACACAAAAAAGTAAAAGAAAGAAGAAATCTTAAGTGAGCAACAATGACTCCTACAAGTCAAATCTTGTATCAGACTCCCAAGGAGAAAACCAAAACAAACGAAGAGTTCTTTTGCATTGGGAGGAATGTTAGTTTGTTGTTTGTTTATTGTTGGCGTCTTCTTGAGCCCCAACTTGAGCTCTGGCCTGTGGAGCAGAGCAAGGGCCTTTGCAGGTGCAGGTCTGGAGAGAGCTTTCTTTGGATCAGTCTCTGGTTGAAGACTGTGGGAACCACATGAGCCTTTAACAGGACAGATTTAGTCATAACAGGGAGGTTGTTTGCCTTTTAGAAATACTGACATTGTTGGTAGGGCCATTATTTTATGCCACTGCTAATACCTCTCTGAAGTAGCTTGTTATCTTCAAGTTTCTCTTGCTCTGGGTGAGCTTGGTGCCAGCTCTCCTCCTCAGCCATTATAAACAGACACTTTTATTATGCAGTTTTGTGTTAAAGAATCTGTGAAGCAAAACTGCTTCAACTGACCTGATGTTATTATTACAAATAATTTATTAGATTGTGTGATGCAAATAAAATTATTGAGATGCTGCAGTGACCTAGATATTCATTATTTATTCATGTGAATAAATATATTTAGTGTTTTTTTTGTTTTGTTTTGTTTTTTTTCAATCCTGTTCTTCATTTCTAAATGCTGCAAACTC
The DNA here is from genome assembly GCA_034781795.1 of Crypturellus tataupa. Taxonomy (NCBI): domain Eukaryota; kingdom Metazoa; phylum Chordata; class Aves; order Tinamiformes; family Tinamidae; genus Crypturellus; species Crypturellus tataupa. Next base: position 2,159,600 of record JAWLRI010000412.1, read on the forward strand.
CTCGTTACTCAGAACTAGGAAAACTGCATTATTGCCACCATTTTGCAGGTTAGGAAGCCACCAGAAGGAACCGCATAGCGGCCTTAGGTGATGCAACATTATCAAAATGAGGGGTAGTAGTTGAGAGTCTCAACTCACAGGGGTTCAGACGTCTTGATCATGGCTGATAAAAGATAATAGCAAGACTGGCAGGAGGTGATAAGGACAGGGCGATCACACAAGATGATTTGGTCATTTGATCATCTTGGGTGCATTAAGTACTTTAAATCTAGCCGAAAGCAGAGGAGCAGACGGGTTTGGTTGACCTGTCCGGGCAACCGGTGACTCCAGGAGTGGCCCCAGGTGCTTTGGAGTAAAGTCTTCCCGGAGGGGTTTCCGGAGAGGAGGTCTAGCAGGAAGGAGGATGGGGAGAAGGTGAAGTGGCTTTTGACTTTGAAAAATAGAAAAGCAATGAATAGATTTAGCAGGTAGATTTAGCCCTATCTGAGCTTTAGGATTAATATTTGCTGACATATCAGGAGCCACAGAAATGATCTAAGGACTGTTGAGAGCCCTGCCAGAGCAAGCTGCCGGGAATATTTTCCTGCTCCCAGAGGGCTTGACAGATGATTGTTTCTGGCTTGATTTCTCTTTATTTGGATACTGTTGCTTGCTACTCGGTGGCAACATGTGGGCGGATGATGTTGGGCAGCTTCAGGGTGGGCCCTGGGAGATGGTCTCTCCACCACATGTTTGTCCACAGGTGCTTGTGGGAATTCCTGAGGAGATTGTGAGGAATTTTTGAGGAAGATTTGCTTCCGCTCTGCTCTCTTCCTGCAGAAGTTTGCCTCAGTGCAGGGGAAGGAAACCCCAGCGCCTCTTATTGCAGGGCTTGGCAGGGCCCCGCCGCGATGGCAGTGGGGCAGGAGCGTCGCCGCGGGCCTCCCTGCTGCCGTTTGCGACATGGTCTCTGTGCTTTCCCTTGGCAGGCGAGCGCTCGAGTGCCCTTCGAGAAGCAGCCGCCCTCCAGTGAGATGTCCCGGCACCACAGCCGCTTCGAAAGAGACTATCGCGCCGGCTGGGAGCGCCGCGAATGGAGCGCCAACGGCAACCACGTCGGCAGCGGGAGCTGCAGCGGCGGCGCCGGCGGCACCGGCAGCGCCCGGCCCGGCCTGCTGCCCCTGCCCATCGTGCCC
>JAWLRI010000412.1:2160874-2182956 GCA_034781795.1 Crypturellus tataupa
TGCTGCCCCTGCCCATCGTGCCCTCCCGGCTGCCCACGCCGGCCACGGCGCCGGGCACCACCGGCAGCAGCGAGGCCATCACCAGCCTCGTGGCCAACTCGTCCGCGGCGGCCACTACCAAAGTAAGGATTTACCTCTCGTTTTATTGGCGGTGGCGCCTGTGCCCTCGTGAAAGCCCTTTTGCCGTGTGTGGAAAGCAAATGTCCGCAAATATTTTGTCTTTTGCTCTTTCCGGTGTTGCGCACATGTCCAAGCGGATGGTTCTTCTCCACGACGGAGGTTTCCCATGTCCTGAGTGACTGAGCAGAGCGGAGGCTGCTCTCTCATCCCTGCCTGCATCCAGGCTGTCGGTGCCAGCCCGAGGCACCCGCTGTCCCTCCGCTTGGCCATCTTGGGGACGGTCTTCTCCTCTGGCTGCAATCTTCACCCGGAGGGCTGCCTTCACCCCAAAGGGTGTCCTTTTTAAGTCTGCAAAGTACAAATTGTTATTGCAGCAGAAATTTGGAGGAAGTTAGGATAGGGGGGTTCTGCATACAAAAGCGGGTAGGACACCTGGGGAACCCCAACCCCTGGCAAACTGTGCAGGTTGGCCATGGCGTGAGCAACCCGAGCCAGAAACACTGCTGGGTTTCGCTTTGGGAAGCTTAGTGTTTTCTTTCAGCTTGGTTTCATTTTAATAACTGCAAGCACCTGATACAGCAGGCACAAACAAGGGGATAGGAGACAGTGAAGTTATTTAAAGCAAGCCAAGAGCAAGCTGAATTCTTACTGCAGTGCCATTATTATATTGATTCTTTTTTCACACTGTAGCAAAACAAGGTCAGTGCTGCAGAAAGAAGCATTAGGCTGAAGTTTACAGTGTGATTGATTTAAAAAATTTGCCGTGGTGCTTTCAAATTATTTTCATTTAAATGAAGCCAGTCAGATCCTGATCAAAACATATTTAGGGTTCTCCAGATGTTAGGCCCAGAGAGATGCATTTCCATCACGCCTTGTCAGGAGAAGATTGGCACAAATTTGAAGCCAACACAGTGATGCCATTTGTCATGACCTTCGTTCCTGGGTCTACACCTTAGGGACCGACTGTTGTCTGCAGTTGATCAGCCCTTCTCCCAGATGTTCAAGAGCCTGTGGAGGCAGAGCAGTGCCATTAAGCCATGTGTTTACTGGGGAAAGGAGGCAGGAACAGCGAGTTAAATGCCTTTTGATCATATGTTCAGTGCGAATTGTTTTCTAAATTACCTTATTAGGCAATTTTCTGATGGCTTTCATTAGTAACAATGTTTTGGCATGAATAGATCAAAAGCAATAAATAGGCAAGAGTAGGGGTGGCCTGGGACAGCTTTTACTCAGAGAGCTGTTAATCAGCTCTGTAATCTTCCATAAAGTTCATGTGCAAAAATCCTTACAGTCTTTGCCCCTACTTTTCTGCTGTGATTCAGCTAAACATTCCAAAATGTTTAAGTCTAAATGTCTAAATATTCCAAATTCCATGTATTGGAGAAGAAAAAAAAAACTTTGAAGGAGAAGTGAGGTGGGATGAACAGAGATGTAAAGGTATGGTGGTGAGCTTCCAACTGATGATGTGGAACGGTGTCAGAGGAAAACATCAGGTGCTCATCCATACTCATGTTCACCCTGCCTGGCTCTGTGTCTCTGCCTCGCACGCAGCAGATTTACACTGGTGGTTTTAATTCAGATGGTTAGCAATTTCCCTAGCTGGTGACTTTCGCTTGTAGAATTCAGATAATGATTAACTATAAAAAATTAAACCTAGATAATGGGGAAATCTCAAATCAGGAGGATATGCAATTACAGGAATATGCTAAGTTGCCTTGAGCTGTGGAGAGGTCACGGTCTACCCTCTGGTGCCTTTTTGTGAGCATGTTTATGGGGTAGCAGCTTCTGAGAGGTGAAATTCATCTTAAGCTGAATTTCTTGGAACTGTTTTGTGGTTGGGAACAGGATTTGATTCATTAGTTCCTTTTCTAGAACCTGAACCTTCCTCAACATTAGAGCACTTATTGATCTAAGTGACAAGGGGGTACCCCAAACTGATAGGGACATTGTGCACAAATAAATTAAATTCTGGTGTTTTGGAGAAGGACATGTAGAACTCCTTTCTCCTTGTTTGATAGTCCCAAGTTAAGACTATTTCTGAAAGCTGAGGATAGAAAGGACCCCCATTAGATCATGTAACCTAAGGTCTTGTCTATTCGGGTGTTTTAGCTTCACCCAGCAATCACTTTTAACTTTAGCAGATCTTAAATGGATTTGAAGATGTCCAAACATGGAGGCCAGACAACCATTTCCCTTGATTGCGTGTTCCCGATGATTAATTATCCTCCCAGTTAGAAATGTGTTATCATATTTTTGTTGCTGTTTCTAAATGCTTTTGTCTGGCCTTAGACTTCTGCTCCTTGGTTCCTGTGGTTCCCTGCTGCATACCTGTTTCAGTGGCTCCCCAGTAATTGTGTATCATTTGCAGGTCTTCATTCCTTCATCTTCCTTTTTAAAAGATACCAAAACCATATGCAGTCATTCAGCATCAGCCCCACCACTTGCATATGCAGAGATAAAACTGCTTCCTTCCTCATCTATTCAGCTAATAATTGCTTCAAAGCTTTTGCCAGAGTGCTAGAAGTACATATGGCATTTCTCACTTGGATCCTTATGTTGCTTCCAGGTTAATTGCTTTCCTGGATAGTCACCTGTCTGTTAGGGATGACCTTTTTTTCCTTTTCCTACGAAAAAGTGTTACTTTGCTGCTCATCATTTTGCACAAAAGCTGGGTTCTCCTTACTCACTGCTCATTTTAATGGTTATTTTATCCACAAATGTTGCAATTTTTTTCATGGTTGCTTCAAAATCTCGTTTGAAAAGTTGTATAACATTTGCTTCCTATCAATTCTTGTCTCATGTGTTGAATGGCTTGCCATTAGCAGCTATTTTTAGAAGAAAATTGTCAGTTGCCTAGTTCTTAATCCTTTGAACACCACCGTTGTAAAGTGCAAAGTTCCTAATCCAAAACGTTGCACAGTGCTAAGTCTATGGTTTTTAAAAATACCTGCCATCTTCCACCATTACATATTATCAAACCAAGTTACAATTTTGTCAAAGACTGAAATGATTTTTTCTAGCTGTGTTGACTCTCGTTGATCATATTCCTGTCCTTCAGCTTTGAGTAATTGAATGCTAACGTAACAAGTGCATTAAGGCAAAAAAATCTTAATGGAACTGTGAAGCTCTATTTTGGTGATGGAACTGGTCAAGGAATTTAGAGATAAATAGATTTTAGGACCACTGGACTGTCTACTTTGGCTGGACTGTTTGGTCTTTCCCAAACAAGATTATACAAGACTATATATCCCAAGCTGTAATACGTATATGAACAGAAAAAAGCGTGGGAAGGGAAAGAGAAAGAGATGATCTAATGAACTGTTGAAGAGAGGTGAAACACTCATCAGAGGGAAGTTTAACATATATAATACCACCTGCGAGAGGCCTGGGTTCGTTCTGTGCTTTTATGTTTTTGGAGGAGGTTTTTACACCTTTCTGTGGAGGGCTTTAGGAGGAATTTATTACTAATTATTAATGTGAAGGAGAACTCTAGAACTAATTATACTTTGCAGATCTTTGAAATTTATTCTCAAAGCATCCCTGTAACCTTCTTACTGCAGATGCTTTTGTACAAATCACACTTACTAGATCTGGCACATTTAAGTACTTAAAGATGCTTAGTCTGGGTTATTTAAACAGACAAACAAATAAAAAAGCCATATTTCCCTTAGCTGCATTTTTGCTAAACAAAATAACTATGATATTTCATGCTGCTGTAAATCCATCTCATCTGAGGCAGTGAGAACACATCAGGAATATTATTTAAATCTCAACAACCAATAAAGAATAGTTTCATGTACTCTCAGAATGCCAACAAGGAAATGGAAGTGGCAGCAGGTCAAGATTATTGGGTTTTCTGCCCAGCCCGTGTGGCTGTGAGCAGAGACCTCCAGGTTTTTCACTCAAGTTGGCTTTTCTTCCTTGGTCCTCTATCCAAATTTTGGGGCCACAAAGCGGTCCCCACAGCTGGCTCAGTTTGAAGGAAAGGGTTGGAGACCTTTTCTGCAGACACTTCCTGAAGCACCTGGTGCCCATGGTGGTCAACAGCAGAGATGAAGAGGACAATTCCTGACATTGAGCTCCACGTGTCCTCTGAATTTATTTCTCCTTCAAATGCAACCACGTGTGATGACTGAGTCCAGCTTTGTCTTTGTGTGTATGGGGTAGATTCCTTTTTTTTTTTTTTTTTTTTCTGCAATGAGATTATCTATTGGTAAAAGGAAGCTATCAAAGAAAGCCATATAAGACTGCAGCGCCACTTAAGCTATTGGCAACAAAACACTCTAAAATTCATTTAAGGATGCGGCACAACATTCCAGCTATGTTTGCTGTTCACTGCAGCAGCACCTTCATTCTTTGTTGCTTTTCCGAATTACTTTGCGAGTTACTTGTACAATTTTCTCCATCAAAGCTCCTGTATCACAGCTTCAATTTAGAAGTGTTGTCATGGGCTGTAATTTGAAATTTTATTACCAAGAGATTTTTTGGTTATAGAACATTTACTTTTATCATCTCTATATTATTTTTAAATGCCTGAAAAGATTGATACATCAACAGAATCTGTGCAAAACCAGGCAAGATCTAATTTTTTTTTTACTCTTAATTTTAAAAACCCTTTGCTTGGAACTTAAATTGATTCTTAAGCCCCCACACACTTAATGATTTGTTATTCTCAAGGTTAAACCTATGACAAATCTTATAAAAAAGCCAGCCTTCGGTTCTGATAGGATTTTCTCCAGCCGAGCTCAGGGATAACTATATAGTCTCCAGCCTTTAGATAGCATAACTGAGATGTGATCCTGGCCTCCTGCTATACTTATTGCCCTGTCTATAACGTTTCAGATTGGAGTGCTCTTGCAGCCAAAGCACTGATCCCACTGTGGTCAGCCGCAGTGAGGATGTGGGAGAGGAGATGAAAATGGGAAAACTTCTGTTTGCCTTTCTGGAAAGCCAAGCAAGGGCTGCAAGGGAAAACCAGCCCCACTGTCATTGCCTCCATACATCACTCCAAGTCCCATTAAAAAAAAAATTGTGTGAGGAGGGAAGAAAATTTTATTTTAAAGCAAGAAATGGTATGGCTGAGGCATGCAAAGAGATAAAACTGAACCGCATGGAAGTAAAATTCTACGTGTTTTCTGTCCTTCAAGGCTCAAAATAATTTAGTTGCCCCCACAGGAAGCTGCCGCCGATTTGCAGCACGTTGCAGCACTGGGGTTGCCTGCTCCATTCCTCTCCCTTCTGTGGAGAGGATTTGCTAAGCTGCTGCGCGGCTTCCACAAATATTTAAAATATTGATTAAGCAGAGGAAAAATAAACACAAATTGTTTCTCCAAGTTACGCCTTATGTTGTACATGATTAATTACATGCAACAATTTGCGCTGCGACGGTAACTGAAATTTATGTACTCTTTTTATTATAAAACATAAGAGGCTTGCATAAAGAGAGAGATTATAAATATTGGAATACACAGTTGCTCGAAAACAGTCAAAACATGCAGGGATGAAGTACGTAGGGTTTGCTGTTCCAGTGGCTCTGTGCAAAGCTACTCGGTCAGTCCCCCAAGGGCTTGTTTTGATAGTTGACATATTTTGGTCACCGTTTCAGAGAGTAGCCGGTCAATGCTTTGATCTGGACACCGTGTGACAGCGCAGACCAAGCGCAATCACGGCAAAAGGCCCTGTTACAGATCCTCCCGATTTCCTTTGGCAAATTGCTGTGATTAGATGTCAGACCTCCGAGGCTGGATGTCAAAAAGTGCAAGTGGTTGTTCCAGGGGAATGTGTCTACCTGTGGATAACCGTGGAAAATTGAGCCGCGTCCAGTTTTCCTAGTTTGTGCGATGCAAGACGTTTCCCAGCTGTGCAGAGACTTCTGCTGTAGGTGAAGCTCTGATGATAGCAGGATATTAAATTGATTGTATGGGAAATAGAGCAATGTCCCCAAGTGCATAACATGCAGTGATTTGTAACAGCAGGTAAGGACAGGAGCTCCCTGGCCCCAGGTCACCTCCTCCTGGCTCCGCAGGTCTGAGTGTTTGTTACACTTGGCACAATTTACCTTGGGATTGACCCAGCGTGGACCTAGACCTCAGCCCCCAAACTGGGCCACCTCTATGAGGCCCACGTGAGGAGATGACCTGTAGCCCTAGGGAGGGCTTAAATTGCGCTGATGATATATCATTTTTTTCTTCTCATCTGTACTTTTATACATGCTTGATAGCATACAAATCAAAACAGACAAAATGTGGGTTTAGTTTGTCAACTTTCACGGACAGTTGATTGGACTGGAATGGGTCTGAAAGTCCTGGCATCCTAATTAACCTGCAAAGTCATAAAAATCTGCTTCAGTGCTTTTTTTTTTTTTTTTTTTTTTTGGACTTGCAATGTGTTTATCATGTGTTGAAAGAGCTAAGAGGTCTGGCCGGTTTCTAGTCCCAGCTCCATTTGAAGATGAAAGGCGGCACGTTAGAAGCACTAATTGACACAGCCAAGTACTTACAAGGTCACCAACATGACAGCTTTGTTTTTTTTTTTTTAAAAAAGGATATTTCTAGGCTTTGCCACTTTGATCAAAAAGTATCTTGACTTCCAAAAGGGCTAAGTAACAGTAATATCCAAAAACCTAAGTAAAATTTCTGTTGGCCAGGACATAAGTGTTTCAGGATTCTTTTTATTTTTGCTTCTCCTCTCATCATTACTGTGTTTCCTTGTGTATTAATTAGTTGCAGATTATCCATTAAAAGGCAACAGGGTAGGTGCCTGCCAGCATCTGTACTTAATAAGAAAATTTGTAACCATACACTTATCTACAGAAATAATTTTATGACGAATGACTTTGCAGTTTCCTGTAATTTTTGTTGTCAATGCCTACTTTACCAGCAGAAATAACTTTCAAACAAGCTGGTCTTTTCTCAACAAGGTAATTTTTTTATTTTGACGTCGTATGAAGTGGATAATGTCGGAGAAAATCACTGAGGGAAGGGACAAGTAGATTAAGTTGCACGTTGGGTACAAAGGAGCCTGATGCAAACAGAGTTTGTGCAAAGCTGAACAAGTGGTTGGGTGGGGTGTCCAAATACTATAATTTCTGTTAGAAGTAACAGCAAAACCGCTGTTCATTTTTTAAAGCACAAGTTTAATGCATATCAAAAGGAAAATAAACTGTTTGCTGAACAGGTAATATTTTCTTGATGGCATTGGTTTCCTGAAATTGCTGATTGATTTGCAGTCTTGGGCTTAGAAATTGTTGCAAAACAAATGAACCAAATGAAAAGAAAAAAAGAGAATGAGGCGCACCGGGCTTCGCTGCTCCTTGTTATTTCTAGGGAGCTCGAGTATCTGCTTGATACCGCAGTAGTCGATGAAGCTGGCAGACATAAAAATTAATTTGGCCCAGAGAGTGATAAACAGAATATTAAGCTCTGCTGCTCGAGGTCCTGCTGAACGCTGCACCTGCAAATGCTGGCGCGGGCAGAGGCGCCGTCGGCAGCGCAGGGCACTCGGCTCTGTCACTGCCCACTGGCATGAAGGTAGCACCACCTCCCTGCCTGCCGCGCCAGCCCTGCTCTTGAAAAGGGGCCCAGACCTTGGACATCAGCACCAGGATCTTGTGACTCCATGGGTGACTCTAGTGCTCTCTGCGGATGCCGCGTCCTGTGGGTCGCTCTTGGTCCCACATGAGCAGCTCGCAGAAGGTGCAAATACCTTGTGGGCAAGTGGAAACGCGGCCACTCACTATTTTGGGAGTGTGGGGAAACTTATTGTAAGGGAAGCAATGGCAGGAATTCCTCACCCTTGTTCCCGACGCCAGTTTCACTCCCTGGATTTGAGATCAGCCACTAGCTTTCAAAGTGGAAACCAGAATAGCGAGCAACTTGCTGGGACCCAAACTGCTTTGTTGAGTTTTCTCTGCTCTTTAAATGTTAAGCCTTGCTAAACATCCAAGTGTTGGGTTAAGGGCTGAAACACTCTATTCTTGGACAGGACAGGCACTTCTCAGCAAATAAAATGCACGTTTTCCTTTGGTTTGGAGGAACTGTCTGTTCTGAGTTCTCCCACAAGTCCGCCTGCCTTTCTTGTTTCAGTTGTTGCCTGCTGCTGTCAAGCTGGAATATATGTGGTTGATCCCCACTACAATTTAGTGTCTCCCAACTGCTTCTCTTTGGAAAACAAAGCTTGTAGGAGTTCTGCTGAGAAATATAGGCTGTCTGTAAAGTGGTGTTTGTGTGCAGAGTGAGATGCACCCGCTGTATAAATAATGAATAATAACTAGTAATAAATTCTTCATATCGTAGGGTTATTTCTTAGTGTTTATGATCCCAGGTCTTTTATGGTAATCCTGAAACAAAGCACAGAGAAGTATGTGAATAACATTTACTCTTGCTAAGTTGTTGCACAAACATGTCAAGAAAGAGAAGCCTTTTTGGCTGTGTAATTTGAATGTTGAAGATTATATGCTGTTTATATGATAATATTCTATATAATTAAAGTTACCCTTTCATCCCAGGGGAGCTCAATGTGTTATACAAAGCATGTGCATCTCAAACCACTGAAATCACGCTCTGAGATGCATTTGTCTGCATGCATCACCAAAGAGCAATGCAGGACATAATTGGCCTACGTGTTCCCCTGCAAATGCATTTGTTTTCATGCAATGCCATGGGACGCGGCCTTGTAGAACAAGACCCAGCGGTGCCCCCCCAGGCGCAGAAGGGTCCAATAACTCAGCCATGAAGACGTCCTCAGGGCACAGGAGTCGCTCAGAGGTGTAAGGGAAGTCAAGCAGGGCTGGCTGGAGGCCATCCAGGCTGAACAGGGAAATCCTAACTGAGCCTGAGTGCGGAAGGGAGGTGTGCGGAAGCAGGGCAGGCTGCCCTGGGGACATGAGGAGGAAGCTGAACTATGCGGTGCCTTCTCTGTCTTGGCCTCGCTGGCAAGATCTGCTGCTGCTGTCAGGGTCCTCCACATCCCTTTGCCTGGTGGCACAATGTGAGAGTGAAGCCGAACCCGTAAGGGAGGAAGAGTCACCTATAGACCATTACAGCCAACTGGGAATGTACAAGTCTATAAGACCAAATTGAATGTACCCAAGGATTTTGAAGGAGATAGCTAATGTCTTTTTGAAGCCACTGTCTATCATCCTTGAGAGACCGTGGTGATCAGGAGAGGGTCCTCATGATGACAAAAAGACATGTGTCATGGCCCTCTTCCAGAAAGATAGGAAGAGAAGTTGACAGGGGCTGGTGTGCCTAACCACGGTGCCTAGGAAGCTTGTAGAGCAAATCTTACTAGAAGGTGCATCCAGACACATGAAGGACCAGAAGGTCCTGCGAGCAACCACACCAGTCCAGTCTGATTGCCTTGCGATGAGATGACTGACTTGGTGGCCAAAGGAGACCTCTGAGGCTTTTATTTACTTTAACTTTAGCAAGACTTTGGATACAGTCCCATAGCAGCACTCTTTGAAGTAAATTGGAGGAATGTGTAATTAATAGGTCAGCTGCAAAATGGGTGGAAATGTGGCTCAGAGAGAGTAGTAGGCAACAGCTAAAAGTCCAACTGGCAGCCAGTCAGTTATTTTTTATTGATACTGGGACTGTTACCATTTAATACCTTTATTAATGATGTGGAAGAATGCGAAAATAACAGCCAAATGGAAGGGAGCTGTCAGGATGCTAAAGTGTAGGGTGTGTGTTCAAAGGGGCTGGATGTACTGGAAAAAATGGTCTGATAGGAACTGGCCCTGGGAACTTCAATGAAGGCAAATGCAGAGTCCTGCACTTGGCTTGAAATAACCCCATGCAGCTGGGCTGTATCAGCGAGAGAGTAGCCAGCAGTTCAAGGGAAGGGATCGTTCCCCTCTGTGTGTTCCTGCTCCTCAAGTACCTCGCCCTGTTTTGAGCTCTTTAGTGCAAGAAAGACACTGAGCTACAGGAGCGGGAGCAGCAGAGAGGCACCAAGATGAATATACCCAGCGTCCTCATGGGCTGGTAAATACTAGAATTTCAGATTTATTTTACAACTTCTGAGCCTAGCTCCTGTCTTGGCATAATCATCACAGTTTTGTTTTTGAACAGCTTGTTTCCTTTAGAATTCCTACCTCATGCTGGGATGGAGTAAGACTGAATAATTTATCTTCCTTTTCCTCAAAAGCTGAGCAATAGCGATACCCCACATAGATTAGATGCTGTTATTCTGTTTCTAAGCTTCCTTTAATTATCATTATCACCCCTGCTTTTAAAGGTCTAGTAGTTATCTTTGTAAGGCTCTTCAAGCTAGATGATACAGGAAAAATAGAGTGTATTTAATCCCATTCCTGCTTATGAAGTTTTAAACTCCATCACATTTATTTTTCTGCTATTTGTGATAATTTTTTCGGTAGGTTTTGTGTGATCGGAGTCCCTCATGTGTAAAACTGAAGGCTTTTAAGGTCATATGCATTCATAATTCTCTCAAAAACACAGCCACTTTAATTAAGGAAGACAAACGTGCAGGTACAATTGCTGAAGACAAGGGTCACACTCTTGGTTTGCCACATACAAAGCTGCCGCTCACCTGGTTCTCTCAGCCTGCTTAGAAATACGAAGTGATTTGCAATAACATTTAGCTCTAGGGGGAAAATGTTCTTTCAAGATATTTTAGAATTCATCTAAGTTCTGACTTTTACAGCCAACGTCAAAGAAAATTTGTCTTCATTTCTGTCTTTATGTTATGTAGATAATTCCTGAGTTTTCCCATAAATTGCCTTTGATTTCGTCACTGCTGAAGGGGCAGCTAAAGCTAACTGTGAGTGCTCAAGAAAACGGAGCCTGCTCTTCTGTGAAATGAACTGTGTAGCGAGGGGGGATCCTTTCAAAACAACCAAAGGTAGAAGCATACAAGAGACCCCTAGAAATTCAATTATCTTTCATTATTTTAACTTAACGATCTTTAATTTGTCTTTACTAACCTTCCAGACTCAAGTGGACAAGTCCCCAAACAACGTCATACAGCATTAGCTGTTAGAAAAGGGAGTGGTGGCTTCTGCGGTTCGGAGGTGGTTGTGGAAACTCTTCCTTGTCCCCAGGAAGAGCTCTGCAAAACCCAGCTTGCTTAGGTCACCTCAGCAGGCATTGGCAAGAGGTGGCTTCACTCTGTGCTAGTGACCCTTTGGGTCCCTCCTTTGGTGGAAACAGAGAAGATGTTTCCAAAGCTGAGCAGGATGCAGCAGTTGTGGAGCTGTGTGCAGTTCTGCATCCAGCTCCTGGAGCTTGGAGGTGAAACACAGAAATTAAGCAATGCTGCAAAGCTCTCATTCGTTTTACTTTTTGCCTTTCTACTCTTCTCCTGACTTCTTTGACCTTCTCCCCATGTTCCATCAGACACTTGATTTAAATTCTTCTGACATTTCCCAGAGCTTATCTGACTTTACTGGAAGCACCATAGCTTGCTGGCAACTGCCATTGATTCATGGGGGGAAAATGAAATACAACTGGCACCCACCGCAACCGCTCTGACCTTCTGTTGTTTCAATCGATACAAAACTGCCACGGAAATAAGGCTGATTGGAAAATAAAATTTCAAAAAAGAAAAAAAAAGGAATGAGGAAGGGAATCATGAAAATGCACACCAAATTTAATTTTAATTTTGGTCAGATACGCTTATTTCTACTTTGTGTCCATTTTGCAGCCAGCACCGCTCGCAATACAACTGCATTTGGCTAAGTCTTTCCTGGTAGCTTAAGCAGTGCCAGGCAGGGACCCAAGAGCTGGAACGTGACCATCTATACCATTAAATTGTTAGCACAGCTCTGCCTGGAGTCTGGCCTCGACCAGCAAGCACTGTCATAAACAATTCTGAGGCACGGATTGGGGATTAGCAAGAGCCAGGAGCCATTCCCAGTCAGCTCTTTGGATACAGCCACCCTGTTTTGGAGGATAAGCAGGTATAATATGTGAATGTGGCCAGGTAGCATCATTTGGCCTCAGAGCCACAGAACAGGTCCTGGCCCGGTTTAGTTTCCTAGCTCCTTGGAAGCCTTTGGGTCTGGATGTGCTTATTGGATTTCCTAGTTTCCAACTTCACTGAGTTGTTTCTGAATATTAAGTATCACAATCACATTTATCCACTTTATCCATTCTTTTTGCCTGGAGACCTGTGCTGTAAGACAGTGTGGACCACACTGTTGCAGTTGCCATAGGATGGTTGCTGAACTCCTCCTATTGCAAAAAGAAGAGCATATTCTAAGGGAGTCTAGAAATACTCCCTGTTGCATAGAACCCACCTAAGGCTGGTGAATTTAGCTCTACATCACAATGAAAAGCATGTTCTGTTCATTGTAGCAGAGAGTTTTTATCCTTTTTCGGGATCTGGAAATAAGAGATTGTGTTAGACACTGGCTGGACGTTGGCATATAGCTGGTATGAAAGATCATGTTATCCATTAAGCGTTGAAGTAGAAATACCTCTCGCTACCTGCACAATTGATTTTTTACTTAGTAGGCTGTCTGCTCTCCTTCTCTTGCACTGCATCATTGAATAGAAAATAATACTGCTTTCTGCCAATGAAGGCCCAATAAACCTGTGACAGTTGCCAGGCCTGGGGGAGGTCCAAGGCTGGGGTTATATCCTCTTGCCCAGCCCCATTTTCACCTGCACACTTCCACTTCCAGCCCTCCAAGGAACGCTTATCCACACACCTTGCTTTTTGGGAACAGTTTGCAAATGTCTTGTATGACCAGAAATTGCCTGGTTCCACGCGCAAAGAGCATCAAAGAGCCCCACACAGGGCTGCAAGGAAACAAACAGCCCCTTGCACGTGGAGCAGCCTGTGCAAACAGCACTGGAGAAGCGGAGTTAACACCCCATCGCGCTGTGCGGGGGATTTGGCCTCGATTGCCCGTCAGAGCTGATAAACTGTGAAATGCCCGGGAGACTTTGCAGTGCCAGATAGTGTATCTGAAGCATTTGTCACCACACGTGTCCAGGGGCCTGTCTGTGACAGAGCCTAGATGGAATAGCGGGAACATGTTTTGGTTGACCTCTCTTCCAAAGGGGATGTGGGAACAGCGCATTGCTTTGCTTACCTGGGCGTTATTTCTTGAGGACCTCTGGTGCCTTGCTTTCCTCAACCTGTCAACCCCAAATATCTGCCAAATTTGCCCCAGATTTGCAGAAACACAGTTGATGAGTCTATTTGATGAGTGGCTTAGGACTTAATAGATCTGAGTTTCATATTTTGTGCCCTAACCTTTGCTTTGGAGTTGACTGTCCTTGGAATCCAGAGATAGCTAGTGTCAGTATCTGTGACCGTCCCGTCCTATCTGTCCGCACTCAGCATGAGCACAGAGGGGGCTGTGCCAGTGTGGAAAACTTCTTGCAAGAGCTCAGCTGACTTGGAGAAATAAATAAAGCAATGTCTTTGCAGGCAGGGAATCGAAATGAGCTCCCACTCTACCTTTTCAATTTACGGGAGGAAATATCTTTCTTCATATCATTTGACTTTTTGATTGTTCAATCAAATTGAGCTAGTTGGAATGAGACTTGGTGATCGGAATAGGAGTCCTGAAAACCTCTGTTTAGCTGCTGTCTGATGTTGGTGCAATTGGTTCACTTAAATTTGCTGTAATAACCTTTTAAGAGTCCTGTACCCGTTCTTCATGGAGGACCCTGCTGTGCATTGTGATTATGTTATCTGCTGCCATCCTGAATGTTTAACACAATCCAAGTGTTGTGGAGTTGGGTTTTATATATATATATATATATATATATGTATATATATATTTGGCTATGTCTTTTTCGTTTCCTCCCATTTGCAAGTGTTTACTTTCAAAATATAAACTTACACTGATCAATTGCTCATTGTGTCGGTCCTCTATTTTTCTTTCTTTATCCCTTTTTTCTTTTCCCTCCTCTTTAAACTTTCTCCTGAGCTAGTATTGATCAAGCTAGCTGAGGAGCTCTGAATTTGAACTCGGGGATGGATGGGAGACGTTGAGTCGTGGATTGGAGGCGGGTGGGATGGGAAAGCAGCAGGTGGCATCTCGGGTGGCAGAGAGAGAAGTGCCCTGCAGAGCATCACAGCCCGGGGTGCACGAGGACGTAAATGCAGTCGCTTGGTCCTGCTCACCCTCCTTTGCAGGGAGAGCGACACATGTTGACAGTGAACATAGTGCAGCACAAACAGCAGAATCATGAACTGCCGTGGCAGCCTAATGGAATTATTGATGGGGTTTGTGTTTAAATAGTCAAGGAGGGCTGATCTCTATTAAAACAGGTCTTACACATGGAAGGTTCTGCAAGAGTCTGTTCCACTCTCTTTTTGCTCTGCTAAAGAGTATTTCGAGGTGTGCAGAGTTCCCCTGCTTCCTTAAATGTCCCCCTTTCTCCCAGGCATCGTGCGGTGCTGTCAGGGGGTGCCGTGGTGGGTGACACCTAAACCCAGGTGAGGCACCCAGGTGAGGCACCAAAGATTCAGCCACATGGAGGAAACCTTGAAATCAAAGCCCAAGCAGGAGGTGTTTGGTGGAGGCCTTCTCCTTCTTGCCAGAATAAAAGGTGAGAACTTGATGGATAATCCAAAACACTGGAAGTGCCAGTGCGTGCACGTTGCATCCTCCCCTGGAGGTGGCTGGGCCCCGCGCAGCCTCTGTGAGGTGTCAGAGTGACAAACTGACATTTACGGAAATGTCGGGAGTGCTCAAACAAACCCCGCTTGCCCTTGGGCACGGTCTCGGGACAGAGACTCTCTGGCTCTTTCCATGTCTCTGCTCTCCTGCCATCCCTCATCCCAAGGACTGTGATTTAGAGTACCATTTTGCTTGCTTTTCTGGCAAATATTTTGCCATTTGACAAGTGGTTTGTGAGCCCCTCGCCTTCTTTTGCACATGGATTGCTCCTAAAGAGCTAATCTTCTCTGGTACTTGCTGACAGAACCTCCTCCTCTGCCTATGGATGGGCAGCGAGCATCTCTCCATGCCAAATACCCGTGCTGAGCCTGTGCACCAGAGGACCACACTTGTTCTTACTTAACGTTGCTACCTGTCATCCGTCTTCCCGACTCGTTGCTGGTGTAATTTTCTTTACATGTTGTTTCCTTGTCATTTTTGAGCGTGCGCTCTTGAGGGCAGGGGCTGCGTTGTGGCTGACATTTGGGGAGCTCATCTTCCATTTAGCAGATCTCTTCGCTACACAGAGACGATCAGAGAGAAATGTCATATCGGCTTTCTTGCCGGCTGCCCCAGGGTCAATGCAAAGTTCGTTGGGGACCATGAAAAATAAATGTTTTCCAGCGCAGCTGCTGCACTGCTGCTATTAGCGACAGTGTAACCGTGTTCGATGCTGCTAATCCTCACTCAGTCCATAAACGTAAGAACAGGCATAGCGGGCAGCACTGCGTTCGTGCGGCTCAATATTTATGGCTCTACTGGGAGGCTACATAGCGAGCACGCTATAAGGAGGCTTCTCAGCAAACACTTCCATCAACTGTGGCTTGGGAGTGTCCTCAGCCACCTTCATATTTTAAGAGTCCTGCAAAATGTGAAGCGTATCGTAGCTCCAGGCATACAAGTAGCCCCACTGCCCTCAGGAAGACTGTTTTCCTGTCTGCCATTGAGTATGCGGATGGTTGGAGATGTTATTATGGGGCAGGTAGCTACAGGTGAGTGAAACCAGAAAGCTGAAGTCTGCTCAAGTCTCCCTGGTCCTTCAGAGCCCATCAGCGCCCAGGAGCGACAGCACTCGGCTCCTCTGCATCCACCTCATGCTCCCAGCCAACATCACCGAGCAGCTCCCAAGCAGGCAGGAGTAGTTAGACACTTACTAAACACTGGCATTTTAATGACTGTAAAAGTGCATGGAAGCTGTTGCTCGTTCTGTGGAGTCAGAAAAGCATAAGGTCAAGGTGAGAAGCTAATCAGGTCAAGGCTAATTTCCAGTGACTCTTAGAGATTTCTATTTATGAGAAAATTGCTGACCATGTGGTTTCTTACTGTCGAGTCACGTTAGTCCTGGGGTGGAAATATTGGGCAAAATATATTGTACCCATAATTCATATTAATGGAAATTCAATAATGGCAACCTGTCATCCACCGAGATTAGAAATGAGTCCAAATGTTGTGCTATAAAAGCATTAAAAAGGCATTACGAATTAGAATCTATTGCACCGTGTTTTGCTCCTTATAAATAATGGAGGGAAAAACTAGACCTTGAAGTTTTTGGATTGTCCATTTTGAGAGAAGCCAGCAATTACTTTGCAGAGCTGACTGTGCACCATTGATCTGACTTATGGATTTCATAAATGCAGTGGTCTGCTAATTTAATAAACTTACTCAATCTGTTTTTAAACAGAGTACAGAACTTTGAAAAATGATTTCCTTTCAAACTAAAATTAACTCCTATGGCTTTTAAACATTAGATTGTGATATTTGCTTCCAGTTTTTCATTAAAATACCTTCTGGTTTCACATTTTTCCTGGGATGGACTAGATGCTTGCAGTTCATGTTTTATTATATTAAATACTCATATTTCATTTATGCTAATTTGAAATCGAGCTGTGAATTGGAGTTCTTAGACAAACCTTTATTTGTCTCTATATTGTCAATAAAATTTACAGCTGCCTGCAAAGCTTACCACTGCCAAGAGCTTAGATATAATTGTTCAGTAAACTAGGACTTGTCATATCCTGGACAGAACTATTGACACAGTAAATGTATTATCTTGTCTCGGTAGCTTGTGTGTGAGGCTGCACATTTGGGGGGGAAATCCCAACGTGTTTTCAATAAATTTGCAGCAAACTGGCTGAAAGAATAATTTCTTTTCAACTTACTTTATACTCTCAAGCAAGAGATTCGATTATTTCTCCCTTAGTCCATTTTGTCTTTTGTAACCACAGTAAATCATAAAACTATTCAGCTGCTCTTTAAATCTGACTGCATATGTAAATCTATAACCTAGGTGTTGAACTTTCGGCTTTTTGGGACCTGGGAAAATGTTGTCAGCTGCATTTCAAGATTCAGTGATAAAATATCCATTAATCTCCAGGATATTTTCTCACTGAATTCTTGCCCCTGCACTCTGAAAACATACGCATATATAACTGACTCATGATGCCTTTTGGACCACGTAAGGTATTTTGGGATCAAAGTTTGTCATTGTAAACAAATTCTGAACTTTATATGGTATAGATCCCTCCTTCCTACTGGCATCTATGTATTGTATCGTGAATTAACATTGACAGGGCAATGGTAGGATCTTTGGTCAGATGCCAAGTTTAATTCGTTTGTTATCAAGACTAATAAATGACTGTGACAGTGACAGTAATAATTACGTTCTTCCATGAAGAAATGGAGTATGAGCTTATACTTTTTGGATAAAGGTGAAGATAAGAGATAGTCAGGCAATTATACATATCATATACTTCTGACCTGTGTTTTTATCATTTTTGACAAGCTTTGAAGATATGATGGTACATCCTGGCACCAGAAAAAAAAAACTAATTTCAAGTGAAATAATGTGAAACTGCTGCCATATTTGTACTGCAGGTTGATAAACTGCTTTTTCAGACATCACCTCTGTTGCATTTTTTACTAAAGCTAATGGACTGGGACAGACAATAGTGGGTTGCTGCCTGCTTAGCGTATTCTGAATGCAAAATAAAATTCCCTCAATCATATTTAATAATATAGGTTTGGGTTTTCAGATGAAAAAATGAAAAATCAATGACATTTGCAACACAGCACAGTATTGGAGCAGCAGGATACAGGAAATCTATCTGGGGACAGGCCTTGAGGACTCCTAAGCTATTCTTAGTTTCAGAACCTCGCACTTTTTTTTTTCTCTTCCACCTCCTGCAAATATGGGACTGATATTTCTGATTTCCTTTTATTCTGGGTCTGTTATGTGAATTCCTTAAACAGATTTTATGAAGTAGTTGAAGACAGACACCTTTGAAATTCCTCCCTACACAGAGGCCCTCTTCTTGCTGATGTTCAGACTAGTTTGAGGTGTTTCCGTCGTGGATAGTCTTTGAAGGAACCTCACTCTAGAGAGGAGTAAGCACAAACATGAGTATTTTGAAAAACTGACTTGAGGAAGAAGCAACCGTCAGCTTAACAGAGCAGGACCATGGGCACAGAATTTGAGATATTTGGCTGAGTACTTAGGTACAGTTATAGACTTTGGAGGTGACCATTATAAAAATATTATCCAAAACTAGCTTCAGGGAGAGGTACTGTGAAAGTGCACGTTGCAGCAAGCCTTGGATTTGCCCTTAAATGGGACAAACACTGACGCTGCAGGCGTCTCCTGAACGTCCGTCTCCTGAACGTCCATCTCCTGGACTGTAGCTAGTGGTGGGAGCCATGGATCAGACCTGGTAAATGCTGCCCTTGACAGTGATCTCCTGAGGACAGTGATCTTCCTCAGTGGGCTGCTCTGCAGCCCTTGTCCTCTCTCCCTCATCAATAAAATGTTCCTTTGCTTCTGCTGTTTTTTTTCCTGACTCATCAAGGCTTTCAACTTTATTTGCTCTATTCCTAATGACAAAGAAAAACTGAGTTTCTTTTTAATGAAATTTCTTTTATGAAAACAAAAGAAATCTCCAATTATCTCATTGATTTCTTTGTTTTGTTTTATTACTTATGCATTACAAATGAAATAGATGAGACATAAAGGAGCCTGCTCATCTTTTGTCTCTCAGCTGCTCTTGGGTAGCCTAATTTTTTTTGCCTTTATACAGTTTGGTCTGACACATGATACTTTCTTTGCTCCCTATCTATTTTTCATTCATTTTAATCCATTTTAGTTTAGTTCTACCTTCAACGCTGCTGCAGATGTGATGTAGGAAGAAGTGCGGGGAAACCTAGGAGCTGTTACTATTTTGCTTGGCAGCTTCTGATGAATCATTGTAGTTTCAATTCACCATTTTTTAATCTGTAGTCATCCGAATGCTAGACACCTATTTAAAGGGAGCTCGTAGCCTGGCTTGTCATTCAGCAAAGAGAAGTAGCACTCTCCCATGCAGTTGAGGGATCCTCAGCAGATCACTTCTGGATGTAGGATATTCAAGGAAACCCTGTCCTCACACTGTGTATCATTTGCTCCATCTGCATCAGCAAAAGCTAGACAAGTGCTTAAAGATCTAAATGTGAAAAAATACATGTTCTGCAAATGGTTATTGATATTGTAAGTACTATTATTATTATTATTATTATCCACCTACTGAGGGAAAACAGTCACATCTCGCTTATACTGTATAGTTCTAGTGGCAGAAACTTTGCCCAATGTTTCACTGCATATGTTTATTTCCCCTTTTTATCTTGCTTTCCATTTTGCTGCTCTTCATTAATGCAAATTTTTCTCATTTCTGACACTAGTAGGAAGCACTTGGCCCATTACACATAACATAGTCATAAACAAGGTATTTTCTCTTTCTCATGAACAGAAAAGTATTGGGAAATTTTGTTCTGGATTGTCAGCAATTTTATCACACTGAAATTTACTGTTACTGAAAATTACTTTCTTTGAAGAGACTACACTCAAGTTTCAGATTCTCAAGTTTAGATTTTCACACAAATAAATCAGTTTACCATCTCCGATCCAATTGTTAGTTTTCAATTATGTGGGAAGAGTATAACGGAATGCGGTGGAGTATTTGTAGATGCCATAGAGAGCTGGAAAACGAAGTCTTCGAGTGTACTCCAGAGATGGGGCATTCTTTCAACCCAGGAAAATCTTGTTTTGTTTCCAGGCTCAAGGGTCAACACAGATAGAGAAGGATTCGTTCCTTGCAGACCTTTTTGGGGTGGGTACCCTACTGTTGCATTGTCCATACTTGCCTTTATTAATGCAAACATGATCTAAAATACTGGAGTAATGGAAGTTTAAAGCATGCAAGACCTAAAATAAAAAGAATGGAATAGAAGGAAGGAGTTTAATAGTCCCCGTAAGTATATATGCAAGAGAAAATGATCTGAATATTTTTTTTCATGTTCTTTCATAGCTTTTAAGATGTTTAAATGACATAGCTGAGAGGTCATGTCATGTGTCTCGCACATACTTGGATAAGGAATGCAATTTGTTTATGCAACTGTACACAGTGCTTTTCCCATCAATTTAATTGCAAATTCAGATGTTTTCCCAAACTTTAAGATGGGTAGAAAGCCCAAGCTACATTTTTGGGAAGGGTTCTCTGCAATTGTGAGTTGAAACCATCTCACCTCCACAAGCTGTTACCTGGAAGGTAAAGTCTAAGAAACCTTTTATGGCTAGGACTTAATACTTAACTCTGTTTTATAGACTCAGTGGAGCTGTATTTCCAAACAGCCCTAGTAAGACGTATTTTAAAATTCCTACAGTGATCTAACAGCAAATTGCACTGGGCAACATAAAAGTAAATTGCTTTAAATTCTACCAAAACGTTATCAAATGAGAGTATATCATCACTGCTAGTAAAATTTACAGCTGACTAAAGGGTTTGGGGGTGGGAATAAATAATGGCGATTTGGAAAACTAACCATAGGCCAGGAAAATACAGAATAAGACAGCAAGAAACCAAGACAACTGTGGCATGCCTACAGGATGGATTCTGTTTTGGAAAGCCGTGAGCCCAGCCTGTATAGACTTTGGAAAGAGTTTCTAAAAATCTGGAAGAATGAAAAGCATTTCTTTAAAATGTTACTGCATCAGCTGTCTACCCTTTGCCACAGATTTGTTCATAGCAAAGTCAGCTGGAGGAAGATATATATCTGCACCTCACTTGACCAAGCTCTTGGTTTGGTTTATTAATAGAAATCTGACTCTCTGCATAAAGCTGATACACTCCTGATGTCCAGCAGAGCCTTAGAAGCATCTTCTGTTCTTCTGCCCCATTCTGGAGCCAGCAATGGTCTCACAGCTTAAGCCACCAGGACTTATTTCTTAAGACTTCAGGAAAGACATCAGAATATCCTAGCTAATCACCTCAACCTTGATTGAATGTATCACAGTCTCTGTATAATAGTGTAATTAAAAGGACCAGTGTAGTCCTTGGTTGTATAAAAGGAGAAATGACCAGTAGAAGTCAAGAAAGTATTTTGATTTTGTGTGGTCTGTTAGTAAGACTGTTGCTAGAATGCTCTGCCCAGTTCTAAAATCCACGGTTCAAGAATATGAAGAAATAATAAAGAGAATCTTAAGCAGGATCATAAAAATCATCCAGCCTGGAGAATAAGTCATAAAATGTAGATCAGTCTATTGAATTTGTTGAAGCTGGAAGGTGATTGCCTAGATATTGACACATTGAAAAGCAACTGAAGCAGAGAACATTTAAATCTCACCAAGGTGTAACAATACTGAGTGACAGGCAGCATCAGGCCATCAGTCCAAAGCCAAAAGATCCTGAGTTTCTTCCTGCCTTAGGTTCTCTGAATTGAAACGAACCAGAACAGTAGATAAAAAGAAAGGACCATAATCTTCCCATTAGGTATTGTGGTGTATTGCGATACACTCTTGAAAGACTTTTGCTTGAGTAGGTCTTGACTCTCAACTTTACTTTGCAATTGCGATAAGCATTTAGGTGATTCATTTGGAATACTCCTCTTAGTTGCAGAAATGGGGGAAAAACAAGCAACAAGCATTTTTTCCCATGAGGATTCTTGATTTTAAATGTCTTACTGTTACTTCTAGTGATTTCAGCATATGCACTACCTGTCCTTCTGATGCAAAATAATTGGATGGATGTACTACAGAAAAGATTTTTGTGGGAGAAATGACTGAAAACAAAACTCCTGAGGCTGCAATACTGTTTTGGATCTAGAAAAAAATGGTTAGAGGAGACGATAGATATGTCAGTCCTGCTTATGACTTCACCTTGTATTTCATCAGATCTACTGCAAATGTTGGATCCTCAGCTGGGTTTTGTCCTTAATGGCCTCTTCTCTTCTCTTCTCTTCTCTTCTCTTCTCTTCTCTTCTCTTCTCTTCTCTTCTCTTCTCTTCTCTTCTCTTC
>JAWLRI010000412.1:2183043-2223384 GCA_034781795.1 Crypturellus tataupa
CCTTTCCTTTCCTTTCCTTTCCTTTCCTTTCCTTTCCTTTCCTTTCCTTTCCTTTCCTTTCCTTTCCTTTCCTTTTTGTCCCACATTTATTAAAATTTTAATTTTAATAATACCACTTTCTGCTCAGGACAAGATTTCCTTCTGTCTTCGTAGCTCTTAAATTCTCCTTTAATCATATGACGGGAATGACATGGTCACTTGGATTATCCTGAGTTGATGCCATAATATAGAGTTGGATCAGTTGTTTGCACTGAGTAATTTTGGATCATTCAATAACGGGGCATCAGGAAGACCATTCTGGTCTTCACAGCCATCTGTAACCCCACATAGGTGTTTCTGTAAGTCTTGGGCACAGAAACAGAGGGATGTGAAAACAAACTGTGCGTGATAGATGTTGGCCACCTGTCACATCACCGAGGGCTGCAGTTCAAGGCATTCAGTGATGTTGCTGAGCTGCTGATGAGCAGGACGTAGCAATCTGTACCACATAGTCTAGCTTGGTGCTTGTGCCCCTTGGTTCAGTTTTTTGGTTCTTTACCTTATTCTCTCTCCGGTTTTAGGCTGGCATTTCTCAGGCCCAAGGTTTTGAGAACTTGCTGGGTAGGTATGTGCTGGTGGTATTAAAATTATGTATTCTAAATCCATGAAAAGTTCCAATTAGTCTCATAATGACAAAATCTTTATATAGTTCTGAAATATTCTAGCATCTGCATTATTGTAGTACAAGTTGCTTATCTATTTTATCACATTTTTCATCCAGTTAATATCGCTGACTTCTAGTGTTGCCATCCCCAGATGTTCAGCCGTCATGACTCAGTCCCTGAAATCATCAAGATTTTTATTACACGATAAATTAGAGGTTGCTCGGGTTTCTTTGCCTGAGCTTTTGGAGCATGGTCAGGTGGCATTTCACATCATTTCCCAAAGCTGGCCCGTGTGAATCACTTGTCTCTTGTAGATGGAGCCAAGTGACTTTGAGTCAGACCTAAACCAGAGTGCTCCCAAGGGGCGGAAGAAGTAAGCAAAATTCAAGTATCTACATCCAGGGCTGTAAAACTAAAAAAACCCTGACATCTGACTCCGGGGGCACCTAAAACCTCTGTGGGGTCCTGATGTTTTGACCGCTGAGAATACCCCGAGCGTCTCAAGCTGTGTCCCTGTGCGTGCCAGAACCATCCTCGCTTACAGGGGTTGTAACCTACAGGGCTGCAGAAGCCAACTGTTCCTTAGCCAGCTGCACTAAGAGGCGTTTTGTGGTTTTATTTAAAAGCCACAAAACGTGGATTTTTAAAAGTTTTCTTACAAGTCCAGCTGAATTCTTCACTCCTCTTTCCTTCTGTTGTGGCCACTTCCACGATATGAATTGAATAATCAGTATTAATGAATTACTTGTTGACTGATAAGAAATCACTGTTGACTGATAGAAAAAAACACTCTAATCCCTCCCTGAATTTCCGTTTGTATTATAAAGGATAATGTAAAAGTGAAGTTCTGACTATTCCTTTCTACTGCCTTCTTGCATTTTTAATACTTCTCTCCTGAGAGAAGTATTAAAAAGTAAGGCAACCATCAGTCCTTTTCTAACAGGAGATGAACACACAGATTGGCAAAGCAAGCCATATACAGCAGGCTGCCAGGTAATAAATTTCTGGTGCAACAGGAGCAAACAAGCAAACAAACTTAGAGCAGCATCACATGGGACAGGCATCTTGACTGGAGTGCGTATGGCAGCTAGTAGGGTTGAGGGAGGTGGGCAGGATTTGGTGGTGGCCAGTGACAGGACAAGGGGTAATGGACACAAATTAAAACACAGGCAGTTCTACCTCCATGTGAGGAAGAAGTTCTTTCCTGTGAGGGTGACAGAGCCCTGGCACAGGCTGCCCAGAGAGGCTGTGCAGTCTCCTTCTCTGGAGATCTTCCAAACCCGCCTGGATGCCACCCTGTGCCACGTGCTCTGGGTATCCCTGCTGGAGCAGGGGGTTGGACTAGATGATCTCTAGAGGTCCCTTCCAACCTCAACCATTCTGGGAAGTAGTATGTAGCTAGACAAAAGATTTTGCTGCAGCTGAAATGAAGGAACGTTTAGTGGAGGGAAGGGCAAAGCTCAAAGGAAGCCTTGCATGTCTTGCTGAGATAAAAGTCCGCACTGTAGGAACATGAAGCTGGGTTTGATGCATCCCGCTCTGGCTGTCCTATATGTTATGGGACAGCAATGGGTGAGTGCTGTTTTATTTAGGCAATAAAATCTGGTTTGGGGTTCTTTATTAATTATTATATTAATTATTATAAATTAGCAACTTACTGTGGTCTTCACTGGGTCACCAGTGCCAAAGGCAGTGACACCTTTACCCAAGCAGTGAGACCTGTGCGGCGTTTGGGATGGTGGCACCAAAGGAGCTGACAACACAGCTCTATTAAATGGATGGAAATGTTCTGGGACAGAGCAGAAAGTGCATGGAAACACTAGGGTCTTTGAATGCATGTGAATATAGAAATACCCCCACAAATCACATGAAAGGAAACCGTGTACAGCTGTGATGAGTATCCAACCCGAAAACGGCCCTCCCTGAGGAGGAGGAGGAGGCTCTCCCCGCAGGCAAAGGGATTTGAAGGACTCAAGACCACTCAGAAGCAAAGCACGAGCTGAGAAGCAGCAAGCGTCGGACTAGGGGAAAGCTGCTAATAATGAGGTTTACTGTCTTGCTAAGTGAGGTGGAGGAAGCCCTGTTACTCTTGACTGCATAATTGGATGGGATATAGCCGGAGAAACCGTATTAGGGAGCAATCCTGCGCTATCAGCAGGAACTGGGTGAGCTAATGGCTGTTTTTCCTATGCGGTGCCTGTGATCAAATCAGAGTAGCAATCTAGCTGGAATGAGCAAAAAAGAAATTACACAGTGGATTTCATGGAAAATAAAGGCTTTGGGTTGCTGTATATGGCCTGAGTGTTGAGTAAATCTAAACCTGTATAAACTTCCCAGCGTTTTTTTTTTACTTGCTCTTAATCTCCAGCCCATTGTAGTTTCTTCACTGATTAGATGCACTTTTTTTAGATGCACTTTTTTTTTTTAATTTCATTTTTATCGTACAGTTGAGGCAAATATTTAAGGAAAAGAAGTGGGGGGTTGGGAGAGGACCAAAAGCTAATGTTATAGCTTTTTAATTAGAAGTCTTTTAAATTACAGTAATTTTATACTGTAGTAAGTTTTCAGGGCCATTTAGATTCTAAAATACCTGCCAACTGGGAAAGCCAGTAGTTCAGTTGTTTTATTTTTCCTCCATTACTTTTCAGGCAGAATGCGGCTTTTATAGACACTTGCTTTTCCCCCAATGTTTCCTGCCGATGTGTTTGTTTGTGCCGCTGCCATCTGCAAGGATTTCGGTGCTATCATGGCTTTTCTTTAATGGCCCTTCTTGGTGTGTAAGTAGGGAATTGGTTATTCTTCTGGGTGATGCTGTTTAAGGTGAGTGGTTGCTCACCCATCGGAGGAGACGTCCATTAAGAAGGAAGAATTACCTGGAACTGATGAGTCACCTGGAACTGATGACTTTGCTATGGGAACACTGTAACAGAGTGGGAAATGAGAAGCAAGTGATGTTAGTCTTGCCCAACCCAGCGTTTCAGGGCTATTTTAATTTACTGGCAGAATATAATTGATGAACGGAGAGCAAAACCATATTTCGTATTTGGAGTTTTGTATTATTCTCCACAATTTCTTTGGCGCATTAATGTTGCGTTGACAGGGAAATCCGAGGGGACAGTTTCCCAGCAGGCAAGATTCGCAGAGCACCAAGTAGGGTTTGATATTGGAATAGGTCAGCTCTGCAGTGAGATATCAAATAGCCCAAACAAATCAAAGAGTGGGAAACATTAAAAATCAGAGCGAGCTCTTCCCGTCCTTCCATTTGATGAAGAAAAGCATGTTCAAAAGCAAACAAGTAGAAAGCGTCCTCAACAATTTGCTGTGTGAGTTTTTTTTTCTCTTTAAGCTTCGCAATAGCACAAGAATCTGTTCTCTTGAGGGGCAGGGGTGTTTGTTTGCTTTTTCTCCTTAATCTTCATAAAGTGCAGGCGAGACAACGCAAAGTAATAACCGGAGCGCAGAACGCTGATCTAAGTAGACTAGACGTTCCAAAAAGCCTCTCATTGCATTCGGCAAATGCCTACACTATCTGTCAGTATCGTTTTATATTAAACCACTGGCTGACGTGGCTGGGATGGGACGTCAGAGAAGGTTTGCAGGGCTTCAGATGATGTGTGTGAGGCCACCTGATGAACACGGACAAAATAAGATGTGGCTTGCACGATGGCTACAGGCATTCCTGTTATTTTCTGAGATGTCAATACTGTTCTTTTAATGTGGTCATATTTATATTTGTGTGTGTGTATCTACATACACACATATGTATATCTATATACATAGACAGAGAGATAAGGTAGAGAGAGAGTTTCAGGTTTTGCCTTAGTGTTTTCTTTCCCAAGTGCCTTGCATGTGCATGTGAGCAAGCCTCATATTCTTCATTTCATTTTTTTCTTTGTAGCTTGCCGGCTTAGCGTTGTTGCCGTTGATTATTCATAAAGAGTTATTTTATCCCACAGTTTTCACAACAGCTAAGTAAAATTGGAGGGGGGGATGTCTATATTTAATTATTAATGAAGCCACTGTGATAGGTAGTAGATGCTGTTGATGTATTTTACAGCACACAGGGAGAAAAAAAAACCTATTTCAGTTCTTTCTATTCGGTTCCTTAGATGTATGCTCAAAACAGGCCCTTTTTGGGGTGTCGTAATGCTGGGTTAAGTGTGGGAACCCAGCTTGAAGGGTAGCTGTGTAGCCCAGCTGCATCTAACAGGTGGGAAATGTTTAGGGAAGTAAGACCCTAACGGGGTCTTTAGGGAAGAAGGCCCCACAGATGCTCCATGTACCATGCCAAAACCTTTTACTTGGTCCATGACTGTCCCTGCCCGAAGCCTCAGCGGGTGGCTCAGCCCCAGGCTGTCCTGCAGCACTGCTGTTTTCCTGGGAATGCACCTGAATCGCTGACAATGCGGAAACTCCAGTCCTGCAGTCCTGGCGGGTGAAAAGTTTCTTCCATGCTGAAAAATCATTCAGAATTCCTGCTAAGAAGAACCAGAGAGCACTGCATGGCAACAAGAGCAGGATTTCATTTGAACTCGGTAGAGAGGAATATTTATTGCTTGAAAATAAACTCTGGACAAAGGCAAAGCTAATTTTGATGCTTTGTGGGTCAGCAAACCAAAGATTTATTTGGCTCAGATCAAAGATCTGTTCTCAACTGTAGCTGGTCAATTACTGCATTACACATTTCTGTATATATGCCAATTTGGTAACTATTACAATTTTTTTGCAAAGGAAAATGAAAATGCGCCAGGTGAGCAATCCCATTAGGCACTGCTGAATTTGTGTGCATGAAAATCTTTATTATAGCGAGCAGGAGTCGCATCTGGTATCCTAAGATTCATCATCTTTAGCTGGAGGAGAAAGTTAGGAAGTGTAAAGAGCAAGGGGAGAGGTTTCCCCTCCAGCCAGGGCTATGTGGCTGCAGTAAGCACAGCCAAGTCCTTGAGAGCTTCCAGCTGCTCAGGTGAGTTTTGTAGCCTACTCGAGGGAGCTGGGTGCTAGAGAGCATCCAAGTGGCCAGGTTGTGCATGTTGGCCGTGCGGTCACACCAGGCAGTGAATCCCAGAATCCCAGAATGGTTGAGGCTGGAAGGAACCTCTAGAGATCATCTAGTCCAATCCCCCTGCTTCAGCAGGGACACCCAGAGCACGTGGCACAGGGTCCTTGCTTGGAGAACGGGTCCCTCTCCATCATGTTGATTTAGAGAGGTCGGGCTAGCGCTACGAGAACCAAGCAAACTGCTTTAAAGTCTGAGTAGCTGCATCGGAGCCATCGGTGTCTTTCATTTGCCTCAGCAGATACTCAGACATTAAATATCAGGGAGGCGGCTGCTAGCCCGAGCGGAGGCCGTAGCGGGCGCGTGAGTCAGCGAGCTGACACACAATCATTTTTAATCGCGGCCGCTGTTCCTTTTGGAAAGAAGATGCGTTTTTCTGCCTGTCTTGTGTATTATAAACAATGCCACATGTTATCCCGGTGAAACAAAAGTAATATATCTGCCAGGCAAAGTGTTTTGAAATGGAAGCTTGACAAATGCAGACAAATTCAGAAATTAAGCAGAGGTTTTGAACAGGGAGGGCAGTTAACCAGGAGGTCAGTTCAGTGGGAGATTCTCGCATTAAATCACCACTGCTGTTGATTTTTGTATGAAGATTAGATGCTTCTTTACAAGATACGCAGTAGATCAAATAATAATCAATTCAAGGAAGTTCTGTGGCTTCTATTATTCAAGAGGTCAGGCTGGATAATTTCAAAAGGTCCCTTCTGGCCTTATCTGTGAGAAAAGAGCATTACACAAAAATCAGTTATAAAATAATAGTTATAGCAAATGAATTGCAAAAGCATGTTTGAAAAGAAAAGATTTGACAGATTGTTTGGAGCGCTGTTAAGAAATTCCGCTAGTCTGGAGACTGGAACACGCTACATTTAAAGGTTAAGCAAATAACATTTGATACTAGTAGCACAAATACATTTTTGTGGATAGAATTTATACCCTCCCTCCATCTACATCTCTGAGAACTGAGTTTTAGAACAGGGAGTCACTTAATCTCTGTATAGGTTGCTCTTTGCTGTGCTACGCTGAGCCCGTGATTGCACAGTGTGTACAGCAGACTAGGGCACTGGAGACCACGTACCGTGCAATGCGATAGGTTTTGTTGGGTTTCTTTTACTTGTGCATTTTTGGTGTCATCTTCGTTGGCTCTAGCAAGGCCAACATCATTCACCTTCCAATTGGAGCACTCAGCAGGGCTGGCCAGGGCAAGAGAATCGCCTTGTTGTTGGCCATAATCTTCACTGAAAGCAACTTTTCCAACACCCAGAACCAAGAACCTACAGCAGTGAGACAGAGGCCAAGACCACAAGTTAGAAACAGAGTGAGTAGGAACAAGAAATAGGAAACAGAGGGAGGAGAGGGCGCCTCTGCTCCGCACATCGCATGACACAAGTCACAGCATCTCTCCCCTCCCTCCAGCCTCCTTCCATCGTCTATTCTTTTCCACCACTTTTCTGGAGGTGGAGGCTCTCTCCTGAGGCAGGAGCTCCTTCGTATGCATTCCTGCCTTGCCTAGCCCCATCTGGGATGGTAAGATGCTGCGGTAATGCAAACAAACAAATAATAGCTGGAGATAAGAGGGAAGAGAGTATCCAGCTTGAAACGTGGACCCCAGGGTGCCCGGTGGAGGGGAAGCTCAGCAAGGCTTACACAGAGGTCGCGGGAGGAAAACAAACAAGAACGCTCTGCTCTCGGATTTACAGGCTCCCGGGAAAGCAGCAATTAATAAAATGCATTAATTGAGGAGCGCGGAGAAAGTCTTGCAGCTTAGCACATGGGAAAGGCAGGGACGTCCCACGAATAAACATCACCTTGAAAACGGGCAGAGTTCGTATCGCGGAGCACAGCAGGGTGAGCAAAGGGGTGTATCTTCCTGTAGTTAAACCCATGGACACTTTGAAAATGGACACTTTGCTTTCTCCGTATTTCTAATAGCTATGGGATTTTTTCTCTGCTTTTCTACCCAGCAAACGTGGGGGTCTTGCTGCAGAGGAGTGTTTAAACTGTGGCTTTCCCTGCATTTCCGACAGGAGAGAAGAGGTGTTGGTGTGACCTGAACTTTGCATTTTTCTTTCAGTCAGTCACAATTTCTTTTCTTTGACCTAAAAAGAAAAAAAAAGGGTATTTTATGCTTGCCACAGTTCTGTTTATCACTAGGTCGATTGCTCCTTGTGGCGTTATCTTGCGAGGGGCTTGCAGTGGTTCAGGCTCGTGATTGAAGACTTTTTAATTAAGTAGATTTTTTCCCCCCATTTATTTCCTCAGCTACATAAATTAGGCTTCTTGGAGTGATTTTCATAGATTCTGCTCTTTAATCCTGAACGCACCTTTGTTCTCCACCGCACTTAGCTTTGGTTGCAACATTTCCAGGAGGCAGAAGAGTGAATCTTCTGCCTGAAAACAGGGCTAGAATTTAGTAGGCAGAGGATGATACCCGAATGGGAGGTCTTGTCTTGATACCGTAACGTTGCTGGAGACAGATGCCCTCCTTAGAAAAATAAATAAATCAGCGATATAAACTATTAGGTCATACAGATAAGGTGTCCATCAGTGTTCCCACCATGGAACTCGCGTCTTGGGGCTATATATCTTACCTCTTTTTGTCCACAAACTACTGGCTTAAGAAGTGCGGCACAGAGCTGATTAGGGAGCAGGGATATCAGCTGCAGCTCTGAACTTCTTGCATTTTATATCCACCTTTCAATGTGACATAAAATGAGCCTTTTTTGTGCTATACAGCAGTTCCTAGGCTTTTATTTTGCTGTTGACTTTGCTGCCCAAGCTCTCTACCTTCTGCTCTCTCTGCTGTGTGACTGCTCCCTAACACTGCTGGGGCATTTTTAAGAGCGAATTCTGTCATTAACTCCATGTTTTTTTCAAAATCTCCTTTGTGGTCAAGCTCAATTCCATTTATTTTTGACATGTATTTCCTACTTCAGAGACCACAGTGCATTGCTTTACGTTTCTGTCAAACTTTGTTAGACATATTTCAGTCCATCAGTCCACAAAGACTTTCTGGACCTTCATCACGGTCTCTCTTTCTGCTGCCAAGCACCACAGACTGGTGCTTGGCTTCTGTTTCATATGGGATCTGTCAAAGACTAAGATACAGAGCCAGGATGAAAAGCCAACGTCTCATGTTATCCCGGTGATAAGTAATTGTTTCTATTTTACTTTTTATTCTTTGTCTAGATTCATAGCATATTGCAATGTGAATTTCTAAGCAATATGCTTAAAGAACTCAGATGTGCCCCATCTAACTTTAGACTCTTAAATGAGACAGTGAAGTTGGTTAGAGTGGTCACCTCTGTGTCCCTCTATAGCCAGTGGAGCAGACAGGAGGGTGCATTTTGGTGCCCTGAAGGTCTGACACATCCCTCTCTTCTGACAGCAGAAGAAGTTGGGTCAGCAAAGTCCCTGAGACACCGAATTTAAAGTCCGGAATGACAAATCTAAGCCAAAGCTCCCCATTTCCAAGTGCTAGAATACATGAAGTTGCTGGGAGGCTGTTGATCCTCCGCTCAGCACCTCTAGGGCCTTTTCATTTACTGTGTCTCAGCTGAACTCCACACCACTTCTGCTGTTGGCTTCCATGAGTGAAGCAAGTGCATCTTTCCTCCCACTAGAACTGTGGGTGCTCTGCGTTACTTAAGAGTTTGTCCTTGTCGGAAAAATAATTGTTCTGTATCGGATACTATGGAAAGTCATGAGTGGAAGGAGACAAACCCAGGGAACAAAGAGAGAAGGCCAACAGGGAAAACAGAAATAAGCAGATTTATTGGAATGCACTATTTTGCAAGGAAAAAAAATGGGAACCTTCCATCTCATCCATCCATCTAGGACAGAAGGTCACGGAAGCTGAGCTGCTTCCTATAGCACTGGCCACTGCCCGGCACAGTTGTCCTCCCGTTTGTGCCCCTAGATACAGTAAAAGCAATAATATTTTAATATGCTGCCAGCCTTGGAGGGGAGATCAGGAACTGCTGTGTGAAAAGTCTGAGCGAAATCGCAGCTTTTCTCCCAGCAAACCACCTGGGAGATTTGTTTTGTTTTGCTTTGATAGCTCCTGACACCACGTCTTACATTGCAACTTGTCACATTGTGTCAAAATTGTGATAGGCTGCCACATTGCAAATGGTATTTATTGCTAATTTCACACTAAAAATGTTATTTCCTATCACGTCGTAATCTGGTGCCATATTTACTGATTTCTGTATTCCATCTGGAACTTATCAGCCTTTCCATGATGTCTGCCAGTAGCCCGAAAGTTTCTTTCTTGATCTTCTCTAATACCCAGGGATAACTTCCATCTGGTCCTAGAGATTTGTTACTTTTAAGTTGCTCTAGATTATTTTCTTCCTGTCTCGTCAGGACTGAAATCAGCTAGGATTGTGGTTATGACATGGGCATTTTCCTTCTTTTCAGCAATGCCTTTAGAATATACAAATTTATTTTTAGCTTTCTGGGTATCCTGCAGTTTTCTTCAATTTTCTCTCCCATTCCTTCCCATGATTCCAATTTATGTGATTGAAATTCTTTTGTAATTCTCCATTAGGAATTAGTAAAACAGCAAAAGCAAGAAATTAATGTCCCTAGCCCATGGGGCTTTCCACAAAGTTAGATGAAATTAAAGCAAAATAATGAGTAGAGATACGACTGAGTTTTTTGCATTCTTTGATTTTCTTTTCATAATTTATGTAGTAAATATTTTCCTCTTTCTCTGTTTTCCTTTTTTCTTTTCTTTCTTCAGATATGTGACTCGTTATCATTTGAGTGAATTTACATACCAAATGGATTTTAATGTTGTTTTGCTGCTTAGGGTCATGACATGTATTTATTATTTTTGAAACACAAGTAGTTTTAATTATTTTGGTGCTACTCGTGTAATTCTGGATAGCTGCTAGCAACTGAACTCTTCCATTTATTGCCCGTGTTTATTAACAAAGTATTGTTTTGAATTCTACGAAGATTTACTGCTCGTCCATGTAAATTAAGGCAATCATTTACTGCGGGAATGAGGCCCTCAGGGATGCTCAGGGAGAATCTGCTCCGTGTTTGCTGCAGCTGAGGAGTCTCTCCTGCAGTTTGGCCACCCACTTGTATCTACCACATCAAGGTTACCTGTTTCCATGTGTCACAAGGGAGCGGGGTAAAACTATTTGCATTGCTTATAGACCCCACTTTTCCGTTTATTGAGGATGCCGGGAGAATCTCCAGTCCCACCATAAGCCAGAGAGCATTTTCAGGTAATACGGAGCTGAGTCTGGTTGGAGGCCCGTGGCCAGTGGTGTCCCCCATGGGTCAGTACTGGGCCCGATGCTGTTCTACTTGTTCATCAATGACTTGGACGAGGGCACAGAGTGCACCCTGAGCAAGTTTGCAGATGACACCAAACTGGGAGGAGTGGCCGACACTCCCGAGGACTGTGCTGCTATTGAGAGAGACCTAGACAGGATGGAGAGTTGGGCAGAGAGGAACCTCATGAGGTTCATCAAGGACAAGTGCAGGGTCCTGCACCTGGGGAGGAATAACCCCAGGCACCAGCACAGATTAGGGGTTGACCTGCTAGAAAGCAGCTTTGCAGAGAGGTTGACAAGTTAACCGTGAGGCAGCAATGTGCCCTCGTGGCCAAGAAGGCCAATGGGATCCTGGCTGCATGAGGAGGAGTGTTGCCAGCAGGTCGAGGGAGGGGATCCTGCCCCTCTGCTCAGCTCTGCTGAGGCCGCACCTGGAGTATTGGGTACAGTTCTGGGCTCCCCAGGACAAGAGGGACATGGAGCTTCTAGAGAGGGTCCAGCAGAGAGCCACAAAGATGATTAAGGGACTGGAGTATCTATCGTATGAGGAAAGACTATGCGATGTGGGCCTGTTTAGCAGGCCCAGAAATGCATGTTTAGCGTATCAATATGCTAATCAATATGCTATCAATGCACGTATTAACTCTGTTGGGTTTACCAAGGAGTAGCCCCTGCAGCCATCTCTCATCAGGTACAATGGCCGAGGCACCAATGTTCTCTTTGAAAACTGTATTTTCACTATTGATCGAGAATCTGCTCCGGCTAATGTCCCCTCTGCTCTTTTCCCTCTGGAAGGAGAGTGGAGTGAGGCATTAAGAGCTGCTCCAGTGTTGAGTGCCCCATAATTGTATCCCTCCAATTACTGCGCATTTGTAGTCCAGAGGCAGAGTCATAGTCCGCTCAGTGTTAATAATTATCTCGATTAATGCCAATTAAGAGATGCGATTCATACTGTTTGTCACTCACACTTCTCTTTATCCTTCGGGGACTCGCTGACAGAGGACAGCAAATTGATTACGGCAGAAACTGCAGCTCTTTATTATTAAAAAAGGAAAGAAAGTACATTTTAAAAGCAAGATCAGATGGCTACTTCATTATAGCCAGTTCCTGGTAGTCACTTATCTATGCATCTTTACAGAAATTTGCCAAAACAGACTGCACCCTAAACACAGTCTAAAGTATCTTAAATTGAAGTATGTTATTTCCAAAAATCAGTAGGCTTTTAGTACCATCTTTGAAAACTTCGTGTTGCTGAGGCTTAAGAACGACCTTGCTATGTTTTCTCTTTGGGGAAATATTTTCTAAATTGAATTTAGTTTAATCCAGATTGGTTTCATCTGGGATCATTTATTTTAAACAAGTTATATACATACAGATTTAATCTAAAGAAACTGAAGACATTTTTTCAATCAGAAGGTTATCTGAAGCCTTTGAGAGAGTCCCTGAATGAACACTGGTGTCTCAGTACATCCTGGTCTTTCTTTCCAAGAATGAATAGTCGATAACCTGGTGTTTGGCAGAGAACCCACTTCCGTAACATCATCTTTCTAGGAGGGTGTTGGATTGAGACACCTGCCGGGCGCTTTCCTGGTGTGCTGTGCCTTTCTGGGTCGCTTTCCTTTGCCTCTTCATCTCCTGAATGTGAATTTTGATTTTGGAGAGAGGCTGTGCGGCAGGGCTGGATTTCCTTGTAACTGAGATGATGGAAAAACTTCCATCAAAAAGTTTGCTTTGCCTCCCCTACCCTGGGTCATTTTAGTTCTACCAGGGCTAACTAAAAACGTAACCCAATGCTTTTTTCTTTTTGTTAGAATTAAGGAACGGATTCCTGAAAGTCAGTTTTTATATTTTCCAAATTATTTAAGGAGTTGCCTGGAAAAGCATATCATTATCATGTGGAAAGCCCATATTTAAATCAAAAATATTTGGAAATCTGCATCTCAGAGAGAACCTGTATAATCCTAAGCAGTGTAGACACCTGAGAAGTAGTTGGGATCATCTGAGAAGTATTTTACAGATGTAAATGTTTCTCCTAATAATTGTGGAAACACTTCTGAGTGCTTTTAGTGGATATTTCAGATGTTTTTCTTCAAGGTTTTAAGTTAGAGGTTTTTTCTTTCTGAAAGAACAGGCAAAAACAGCCACAAAGCAGTTTATATTTCTAATAGTATATCTTGTGCATTACTGCATTTTAGAATAATTCTGAATAAAGAAAATTTTTTGAGAGCACCAGACATTTTTCCAGAGGTACAGCTGTCTTACAAGGAATATGTTTTTATAATCATCCCCACCAAGCCGGGATGTTGCACATGGTAGAATTTACCCCTCCTTGTAGCTGCGTTTGCCCGTTGACCAAACGATCTCTGCGTCGGCTGCGGAGCGCGGTTAGTAATTAAAGCTGCCTCCTGTGAAGGACTCCATGCAAAGCACCATGGTAACTGAGAAGACAAAGAGGACTTTTAAGGTCAGGTGTAAAAAGATACAGCCTATTAACTATTAATTCCAAACTTGCATTTTGGATTCTCTGTGATCACATGTTGTAGTAGGAAACCTGTTTTATGGCTAAGGGGATTTTATCCCCTTGGACACTTAGGGCCTTGCTCTTACTTTGGAGACTGCTTAATTAATTGCTTAACAGTTAAACAGAGCCAATGTGCATGAGTCCAGCTATGTGCAAGAATGGAAACCACCCAACATTATATATTAGTGGTAGGTATATCTTGAAACCCTGTGGAAGTGCTAACACAGTGTTACTTATCTTGGAATGTAAGAATATATTAAAATAATTTTATTAAGAAGTATATTTGTTTGAACATTACGTATTTTCATCAGCTTAGAGATAGAGGTGTTTAATTCATGTTCACTGTCCTTGTGGAATTTTTGGTTTCTCTGTGAGCATTTAGCTTTTCTGCTAGCAGAAGGATCAGTATTTAAACAAATACAGTTCTGTCCTGGAGTACGAGCTTATGCTCTCTGCTGCTTTCTATTTTGCCAAAAATGCAGTGTGAACAGAAATGTTAGAAACAAAGATGCTCCGCAAGCCTGGCGTTTGTGCCAAAATCTCAGTGATTAGTGTAGCCATTTGCCCGGCCTTTTTGGAAAAGCTCTTGCATAGCTGTGTCAGCATCCTGTGAACCCCTGCAAAGGCTATACGCTTGTTTGGCCGTATCTTCTCAAATGCAAAAAGCAAACAGATAAAGAAGATATTCTGTGTTTACCAGAACCATATTGGGCACATTGTACCACAAATGCCCAGAAAACTTTTGCCTTGCATATTTAGCAGTGCTTTGCCTTCCCTTCAGTACTAGTAAAAGTTAAAGGTCATCAGATGGGGATTTAGCAGGGCAGGAGGGAGATTTGGATATGCATTTGCAGACTTAATCCATCTGTGAGTCTCCTCGGGCTCTAAAGTCCTCCTGACATGCATGGAGTTAAAAGTTTAAGGTAGCCCTAAAGGCTGTTTCTTCTATGAGTCATTAAGGATCCGTTTGGTGGTTTTGGTGGCAGTAGTAGGGGAAAGATCTCTCCCTAGTATGTGTCATGTGGAGATCTTCAGCCATTGCGACTTGAAGTGCAAGTGCTTCCTCTTGCATTTTCTAACATGGCAACAAAAATAATTCTGTCATTCCAGCTGAAAAATCCCAAACCAAATAAATTCCTCTCACAAATCTTTTACTGGAGTAGATAGGAGTGGCCAACCTGTAACAAATCATGAGTCACTTTGCTTCACATGCTGCCAGGAGGTGCTCAGATGTGGTACATATAGGCACAGTCTAAGACTTACTAGTGAATACTCAGGACGGCATTTAGGTGGATTGCAAAGTGCAAGATATTATTTTGTCATTTTTGTCATGCTTTGTTTAGATTAACACAAAATGAGACAAATAGGAGTAAAATCCCAGTCGAAGTCCATGGCAGGGTGCCCATTTGGTTCGGTAGAATTCGGAATTTGCTCCCACATCTCTGGGTGAGCAGAGATCCCTAAATGTCTGAGTGGGAAGCAACCTTCCTGTTACGCCTCGTGTCCCCACTGCACAAAACAGATCTGTTCAGAGTCGTACAAGAGGTACATTTACATGATCTTTGGAAAGGTTCTGGAAGAGCATTTCTACAATTACAACACTGTAGCATCCGCTGTGCAGAATGAAAGTTGGGACTGTGTCGGGCAAAAAACAGTAACTCAGCAAATCATTTAATTCTTTGAATGTGAACATTTTTCTTCCAACTTCAGGCTACAAAGAGTTCTTTTTAGAGGAATTCTGTAAGCTGCAGCAAAATGACTTCAAACAATAGGAAAAATGTTGATATTTATACCGTCAGCTTCAGACGATTCACTTTTCGGGAACTGCAGAAAGTAGTAACTCAGCAGCTATTGTCTGTTCCACCTGTCTTATTTTCTTCTTATTTGTTATTGTTCCTACCCAGACAATCCTCCAGCTTGATCGATGTCCTCACACATGCTTTGTTTGATTGCACCTACTTAGAATACTTAAAAAATCTCCATGATAGTGAAAGAATAAAAAAAGAGTTAATTTGATTAGAGTGTTTTTAACGTGTAGCAATTAAGTGCAATCATTTTTTAACTATTATTATTTTATAAACATTGTATAAACATAATGTAATCTGTAGATTTCTACCACCTCTGCATAGTAAACAGCTTCATTGTATGTCTTTACAAACAAGACATACAAGATTCTGGGAGCTTGAAGTATTAATTTAGATTTTTATAGAATCCATTGCTCATAGCAATGAGTGCTTCGTGCTTGTTTAAGAGTATATGTTTAAGGCAGCAGAGTCAGTGTTTTGAGGAAGCTTTAGCTACTTTGGGGTTCTTAAGCACAGTGTAGCTTCTCATCTATGGGTGAAATTTTGTGGCCTCATAAAGAAATGAAAAATTGTTCAAGACTGACCCTAAACAGTCATCTCAGTAACAGACTCCTGAAAATAAATGCACTCTCCAAATAGTTTTTAAGGAGACTTGCTACCTGTAGTTAGATTCGAGGAGGAGGGCCTGGTTCTTCAAGTGGATAGAAAGAAGTAATCAGTTTGGCCCTGAGAGCAAGTGGGAAAGGAGCACATGCATCAGGGAGGTCATATTTTGATTATTTGTCTTGTATATTTTGTTTGCTTGAGACCATTTTTTGCTAGCTGTCATTCTCCCAGCTGGAAAGACCATTCCTTTCAATGACAAGCAGATCCTGTGCTAGGGACACCCTTCTCCATTGGTTTTATGCCATAAATGCATGCTAAAATAACAAAAATTCACAGTTCCTCTAAGACAAAGAGCGTGTGCATCAAAGAGTGCAGATAAATGATTTTTTTAAATAAATATATTGTGCAATACGAAAGCTTCCTAACTCAGCAGTAAAGTGGCCTTCAGTGCAGTTTAACCCCCTTTGGAATTTAAAGCCCCTCGAGTTCTGCATAACGCTGGGGATCTGTGACCGCAAACGACACGTTTCACGCCGTAAGGAGTTATTTTCTGGCTGTTCAGCTGCAGTAGCAAAATGTGTGTTTTCTTCTAACCTACCGTGCTTATGAAGAAAAACATGTTAGCTTAAGTCCCAGAATGTACACATGTGGCTTAAGCTTGTGCATTTTACTTCTCCGCAGGGGCACACTAGGAGCAAACGCGCAGTCCTTTACCGCAGCCTGGTTATTGCTTGTTATTTTGCAGCGACTCAATTGCTTGTGGTCATCTGTTCGTAACCTTACTCCCATGTACAAGAATTTAATACAGTTCTAAAAAATCTCCTTTAAACTCTCGTTTCTGCTCAGCCTTGTAGATCTGGTTATGATTCTGGTTTGCTTGTATTTGGTGTCCCCTGAAAGGTTTTCCCCTTCGTAGATTCTAGTGTACTCCTCTGTTGCCAGTAGCATAAGAAACCAGAGGACTGTTATGGAAAATTACACTGGAATGACAAGTGCTGGTTAATGTATACCAAGTAGAGCTCAGATAATTGTTATAAGGGTTAAAAATCCTTGTTACTGGAAGTTGAGTGCCATAAAATCTACATTACATGCAATATAAGATATGTTAACCAAAAACTTAATGCACAATCTAATAATAATAAAAAAAAGTTATAACAGCCTAGAGCTATCAAACAGAGGGATGCTTTTATTTCATGTCACTGACTCTTTAAATCCTCTTCAGCTTAACCCGTGTTGCGAGCAAGTAAACAAGCCTTCCCGAACGAGATGCAGTAGAAGGCTGGTAGCAAGAGGCTCTTTTTACTTTGACATGGATTTCTCTGAAGGTTTGAAGTGATAATCCCAGGTATGGAAT
This sequence comes from Crypturellus tataupa, assembly GCA_034781795.1. Taxonomy (NCBI): domain Eukaryota; kingdom Metazoa; phylum Chordata; class Aves; order Tinamiformes; family Tinamidae; genus Crypturellus; species Crypturellus tataupa. Next base: position 2,200,324 of record JAWLRI010000412.1, read on the forward strand.
TCAGAAAACCATGTTGAATACCTCTTTATCAAATGAAGCAGTGATATTATATATCACCTTTATATCAGAGAGCTTTTGAAGGCAGCATCTCTGTATGCTGATCGGCCTGTCTTGCCCTCAATTCCCCGAGGACACTGTCCTGTGGGTGCCCTGACTACCTGCGTAAAGGCATAAGCAAAAAGGGGCCTCAGGGTTCAGTTTCCTTTCCATCACATATAACAAGGGTAAATTTTGACTTCTGCAGATCACCTTCACAGTATAAATGAAAAATCAAATTTGTTTGCCCCTTTTATTTCTCTGGTTTCCTTGCAATGGGTCATTGAAAGAAAGCCTGAAGGGAGATCTGGGAAAGCATTTTTCCTCCTCCTGCCTTATTTTGAACATTAGAACTACTTCAGCAATTTCTCTCTTTTTGCTGGACAACTCCTTGGAGAAATTAAAGAATTATTTATTTATGATTATTAGTTTCCTTTCAGCATTTTAAAAAATGTCTTCAATGTCTGAAGCACCCAGCAGGCATTGCACGCAGAAATCTGTAGCAGAGAAAACAACAATAAAGCAAAAGCAATGACAAATTCCATCCAAATGAGAGAAGGGAAGAGAGTTGTTCAGCAGGAATAATTAACAAAGTTTCAACATGCCTAAGATGCCTGTGGAATCTACCTGAAAAATTGATGGGCTTTGTGGTGTGCCTGAAGATGTGAGCTGGTTGATGCAGAACTGCAGAAGGAGAGCGGTTAGCTTGTAGATCTCTGTGGAAAGTATGTCTTTTCATAAATGCCTCTATAGTAATAAAAATACTCGTAATCATGTTTATTACATGATTCTCCTGAGAAGTTTCTTGCAAGAGGAAAGGAAGGAAAAGGCACCTGCTCTGAAAATGCAGGATATGTTCCCATTTCAAAGAAGTTTCTACTGGACAACTTTGCAGTTTTGGGTTCAGATGTTTTTTGGTTTCAGTACATGAGCGGGATGCTCTGGTGTTCTGCATCAAGTAGATGAAGGTATGAACTACACCAAAGCCCCTTGGTGTAACCCAATCCTTTGAGCAGGAAAATGAGAAAAGAGGTACCCAAGTTACTTCTGCTTTTTGTGCAAAAAGACAGGGGTAATCTGCCCTTACTCTGAAGGTGTCAAATATCTGTATCAACTTGGAAATGCCTTCCCAAGCTGTCTGACCCATTTACTATCTGACTATTGTTATCCTACTGCTCCATCTCACAGAATTTCACTTTGAGCGTCTTTCAAGCCTCCTTTGAACTAGATGAAATTTGCAGCTAGCTGTTGCCAGACTCCCGAAACCACTCTGCTCCTGTCTCCTAATTAAATCTTGTAGCTTTTTCCCTTGCATGAGAATGAAGTGGGGTTATGCTTAATCATGAGAGATTTTGAAGCAGAAGGTTTACCTTCTGGACTCCCTCTGCAGTTAATGCATCCTGATCCAATTGGCTGGAAGCAGCCCATTTCAGCTACCTGACTGCAATGGGGATTGCAAAGGACTGGATTGAAACATAGGGCAACAGAGGACGAGGGATGCTGGCAAAGCCCAAATATTTCATCATATTCTATTCTGCAATCTTAATCAAGAAAAAATAAAAGACTAGATTTTTGTCACTGAAGCTGCTGCTTCCTATAAACCTGGCTTACCCTGATCTTACTCAAATCCAAAGGAGTTTTGACTGTCAAGGACCTTGGTCTTCTCCAGGTCTTCTCCAGCCTAAAGACAAGATAGAAGGAAAAACAAAAACACTAATGTTCTCTTAAAACATTCAGATGTAGCAAGAAACCAGTGCTATTAATACTGCAGTCCATCCCCTTTATATCAGCAGTCATATCTCCTCCCAAGATGGACCACACTTGTGAGAACCAGAGCTGTCACTGGTACTTGTAGAGTTCACTGAGGACCCTGAGCACTCAAACCAAGTGCCCAGGACAACCATCCATTTTATTACAGACCCATCATGTTTTATAGAGCACCTGAATTGCCAGGGGAGTGGGAATCGCTTTCGGCAGCAGCAGAAGCTCCCACTGCAGCTCCCGGCCTTCCACGTGGTCCTCCTGAAGGATCTCACTGCTTCTGATCTTACCATTATGGTGGCAGGAGAAAATATTTCTTCAAATGTTTCTATTTTATTCTCCTTTGAAGATCTCCTTCAGTTATTCAACATAATCATGTGTGTTTGGAGATAAGATTGCTCTGCTAGGACTGCTGTGGGTGGTGGCTTCCTCATGCTCCTTTGAGGTCTTGATCTTTTTGCTTTTTTTTTGCCAGAAAGGCTCTTCCCATTGAGAGCAAATGTACCTTCACTGTTGGGCTTTTTTTTTCTCTATATCCTTCTAAAAAAGTCTGCATATCCTTTAGAAACCTGTGGGTTTTGTGGTCACAGAACATCGGTTACCCTAATTAAAAGATTCTTGTAAAGTACTTTTATTTTAAATCGTGCAAAAATTCTCGTGGAGAAAGAAAAGCCTGGAGGACTCATCTGAGGAGGCTTGTGGCACCAGCCCGTAGCCCCGTTGCTCCCAACCAGAGGCCCCAGACAGCAGGGCACCTGAGAGGAGTGACAACTCTGTGTTGCACCTGCCGTTATTTACACAGAAACGGGTCTAAAAGTCTTGTAAAAGATGAGCTGTTTATCCCCTTGTGAGATACAGGCCTGGAAGGGTCCCTTTAGCTCCCTGAGTCTAAATTCTCGACTTTGCACGTAGTCGCCTGATTTGCGTTGTGTTCATAAACGTGTGAAGCACTGTCTGAAACGCAGCCAGGCCGTAGATGCTCCTGGCTTCTTAGGCAGGCTCTTTGTCTGCTGGTCAGGAGTCTTCTAACAGGGTTCAGCAAGGAGTCGCGGCCGCTCGTTATCGAGCGGAGCCGGTTCTGTGTTTACCCCCCGTATTAACAGGCAGCAATTACGCGGCTCACGCTGCTGCCTCCGTAGCGCCGCCTCTCCCACCACCATCCACCTTCCATGGTGCCAACCCGAACCCTGAATTACCTGCGGCTGAGAACACAGTTTGTAGCTTTTAAATTGGAATCATACCTGTTACAAAACACTGCTATTTCTGACCTGGTGAGCTCACTGGGAGGATATTAAAGAGATGATCTGATCTGTTTGTTTCTCTTCCTACTGTCGGCCTCCTCTCACATTTGTTGTTAGGGAGAGTTATTAAAAACGGACCTGTGAGGAGCCCCCGGTATGTGGCATGTGAAGGAGAAGGGAGGAAAACTGCTCAGAAGATCCTCCACAGAGATGCCTCTACGTTAAGAAAGAAGAACAATTTTACTTGTGCCACTTTGCTCTCCATTTGAATTACCGTGTGACTAAAAGGAGAACTGATTTTTAGGATTAAAGTAGGAGCATTTCAGTCCCAATAAGAGGGCTCAGGAGGATGAGCCATCAGGATAACTGATTTTTTTCCCCTTTTCCTATTCCTGCTCCCTTTGATGCAGAAACTCAGCAGACCTGTGGCACGTGAGGTGCCAGCATCTAAAACACACAGGGAGACGGTGGCCAGCTGGAGAGGTGTTGGGAGGCCAGAAGGTGTGTGTGCACGTTGGCAGGACGTGCACGATTAAAAGGACAATCCCACTTTGTTTTTCTATAGCTGAATTAATCCTTGAAACGGGAGCTCGAGGTTCTGCATTTCAAGCTGTTCCAAAAACAAGGCAATTAAGCCCGAGTCAGCCTGTGGTGCAGGGCTGTTCAGCATGAAGCCAATGCCATGGCAAGCGCAGGATGCTGTTATCTCTGATTTAAGGAGCTCCATTCCCATTTTGGTAAAATGAAGCTCTTTGGTGTTGGTGTGGAATGGTTTTAATAATATTCGAGTCATTGGGCTTTAGCCTTTTCATTGCAGCCCTGCACAGCTGCAGAGCTGTTGGAGAAGGCAATGCCATTAAAGAGCCTCCCTCTCTCTCCATTCCAGCTGATGGCTAGGACACGCTGCAGCCTTCTCGTGGTTGATCTGTGCAGGACTGTACGCACCAAGACCTCGACCCATAGCTCGCAAGGGGCTGGTACAGCTCCAAACTGCCGTGCTGCAGCACGAAAATAACAGCATTACAGCATGAAACTGCACTCAGATAGTCTTAGGAACATAAAACCCGTCAGCAAGTGCCTTTACTCCATCTGTCTCCTCTCCCCACCCAAACATGCATGCTTCTACCAAAGCAATAAAACCTTAAATTACTTGTATGGTCTGCAGTCGAGCCACCAGCAGAACATATATCCACGGCACGTGCCAAGCGCTGCTGCTGCTGCTCAGCTCGGCTTCTCTCCTTGATTTCAATTAGGCGTTTTGCGTTGGGGGGATGAGTAAGGCTTGTGCGTCCTGGCCCGGCTCTGCTTCAGCAGTGAGGCGTCGTGCTGTATTTTGCTGCTTGCCAGATACACCATATTGGAGCCGAGTGGCTCCGCGTAGCTTCCAAAACTGACACTTCCTTTTCCAGTCCTGCCTTTGAAACGGTTGCAGTTGGACAGCACGGAGCTTTTTAAAAGTGCTGATGCTTTATTCTCCCTTTTCAAGTAGTGCTTTAATTCAAGGGTGCAGCCAAAGCTGTAATTTTACCGATCCAGCTATGCCAGTTCTGGTTGTGGTTTTTATTGCTTTAACAACATATTCATGCTGGTATAAAGCCATAAAAATGCAGATACACCCCTGGCTAATTTTGTGATAGAATGGCAGACAAAAAACTGTGTTCTAGCCATCATCTCTCTTTCTGTGTTGTTTATACCTTTTGGGTGTTAGCATTCTGGCCTTCACTGCAGAATTAGTCATAGTCATATCAGTATCGCTTATGCCAGTACAACCCTCCAGAGCGGACACGGACTATAATCTTCCGCAAAGCCATGATGCAAGGTCAGGAGAAGGTGGTCTGGAGGACGTGTAGGTTTGTGGGAGCATGGCCATGTCCTAATCCCCAAGATCTCGGGCCAGAGACACTCCAGCTCCTTTCAGGTTGGCCAGAATTGAGGATGTTTTTGATTCCTTGCGTAGCTGGATTTTTAATCTCCTTTAACATATCAGGTGGGTCTGGTAGAGGATGGAGTTTTGGAAGGAAAGCGCTTCTGTCTATAAATTACGGCTTGAGACAAATGGCACAGCAGCTGCTGTCAGTCTTTGACCTTGCTAGCTGTTTCTTTTGCTGTATCTGCCGCTTGGACTATGTGGAATTTGCACGGGTGTGTGCCTTTTTCCATTAAAACAAAATGCTGAAAAGCCCAGTGTATTTTTTTTCTCATTGGGAAAGCTGCTTTTTGTACGAGCCTTCTTTCTTAATGTAGGCTGTTGCATTTATTTATGATTGTTTCATTTTGGGGGAGTTGGAATCAATAAATGTCACTGGTTTGGGGGTCCACTGAGATGTCTGCAGGAAACTCTGCCTCATTCTGTGCAGCTCTTGTTAAAAAACAACGCTGTATTTATTTTCAGCGTGAGCACAGGCTGAGGGAGAGGTTTATCCCAGTGTATTATCTAAATGCTGCATTACCTAAAGGCTGATGATACAGAAATAATTGAAAGTAAGTACTGCAAAATTGTTGAGATAAATTTTGACATAAAAATGTAGGTTGGTTCATAAAAAGTTGCGGTGACAATAGGTTATACTGACAGCTTTTCAACAACTGCATAAGCCTCCAGATGGAAGGGGATTTGGCTTAATGAATTATAGGCAGTCTGTGTAACACAAGCTCCTTTTATAGGAGCAGATCAGAAGAAAGAATAAACTTATTCATACTGGCATGTGTTAAATAACATCATTGTTACAAACACGGGTTTGAAAAGAGAGGGGAAAAATGCAGGAATTAAAAAAGAGGAAAAAATCAGCTGTTAATATCTAAAAACCTTTGAGTTCCCGGTCAGGACGCTACTCGGGCTCCGTTCTCGCTCCCTCCCCGTGGATTTAGTGGCGCTAACGGAGGCTGTGTTGGTTTTCGGGGACGGAGAGGCAGGGCTCCCGGGAGCACATTTGCTCCTCACTGTGACACAGCCGGGTGGCGTGACCTTGGTAAATTACTTAATATCTGCTTTCCCATCCAGAAAATGATGATGATACTTACCTGCCTCCCAGGAGAAGCGTTTTGACTTCATTAAAGGCTAGAACATGCCCTTAGTTTAGTTTAGTTGTGCCGAAACGTGCTTGGTCAGCAGAAGCTATTATTAAAAGGCGAGCGAGGAAAAACGCTGTCAAAGTAATATAGAGGGTTGAAGTGATGCTAAAAGCAATAGCAAAACACAGGTCACATGCGCCGTGACGTCAGGACGGAGCAGGATGACTGAAGACCAAGAATAAGCAGCAGATGTCGGTGACTCATTAAAATAACAAACTTGCATTTCTAATTTTGTCAGCGCGCCGCGGCCCTTTTGATAGGGCAGATTAACCACTGATGCGCTCGTGGGATCTCTGGTGCGCACGGAGGTGAGGTGAGGACACAGCCTCCCGGCAGCGTTTCTGCATCTCCGCCTGTTGTTTGACTACGCATTATCAAAACCTGCAGATCTTAGATCCATACGTCCAAAATATTCCTGTGAGACTGCTGCTTATGGACTGGTAATACAGTAAGTCATTTTGGTAGGCATTTCTTTCCCTTGATAAGGAATGTTTTTCCAGTAAGTCTATGGCCTACGACGTTTTCAGATGCCTGCCTTTACCAGGGCTGTGCTATCCAAATGGAGTGGTAGGGATTTACTCGTAGAAGTAGATGGAGAGAGGCAGAGCCAAGACCTTCGCATCATTGCCTGTTCCGTGAGTGGTGTCAACTTCATCGTACGGGCAACACAGGTTGGATAACCGCTCTCTTCCAACACAGTGAAGGTTTTGGTCTTTTCCTTAGCACATCCTGTGCTTAGCAGCACCTGGATTTTTACCTCATGGTCCGTACATTCATTTTTCTTACTCATTTTCCTACTCAGGAAGGGCTTGCCCAAGCAAGCACGCTCCCAGCCATGACTGCCACCTTCCCTTACTCCTCCAGCTTCCGGCGCACACGGAGCAAAGACATCTTGTACGGCACCAAAAGGCAAGCTGGTCTATATTAAGAAAAACATGAAAATGCAGCTTATTAGAAGCCACGGGATGGATGGGAAGCAGAGTAAATGGCAGCCTCCCAACACAGATTGTTGCTCCGGGTAGATAATCTGATTAGTAAATATTTAGTGCATTACAAAGTTGTTTTTTATGGTTTGATCCAAGTTCAGCCACCAATTTCTAGGTGACCTCTGCAGCGTTTTAATTTGGATGCAGAGATTTTGCCATTTGAACCAAGGATACCATAAACAAATAAGAGATTCAGAGCGATGGGAGCAGGAGGAATGAAATGCAATAGTTATTTATTTAGTGAGTCCTCACGGGGCACTTGCTGTTTGATGAGGCAGTTTGTTTGCTTTGAGCTCCTAACTGGTTTAGTCTTAAACTTTTAAAAGATGTATAAATATTGCACCTATTCTGTGGCACCTAAAAAGAAAATATATATATATATATATGTATATATATATATAAACCCTTTCCTTCCTACTCCAATCCAAGTGCCCATTTCTCTAGGGCATCTCACCAACATATTTCATAAATTAATGGCCAGCAATTAAACTGTGCCCGGATTTGTCAAGGAGAGCAGCAAACGCTTTTGCCCAGGCTTACCTGGTACAATCAGCTACCAAGAAGAAAGAGAAATCATATGATTTATATCATCTTTGCAGGGGCACAAGAACTGCCAGAGTGGAGCAAACAAATTGGAACACCTTAACGGTTGCATCATAAATATATATTGCATCGTCACCGCTGCCAGCCTCTGTGAATCCGCCAGTGTAACGTTCAAGGTCTGCGGAAATAAGAAAAGCATTTTTACTTTGTCCGGTGGCAATGTTTCAGATAAATGAATGCAGATTTAAAGCGGGAGAGTACAGTACCTTCTCCCACTGGAGGTTGTGGTTTTAGCTTTAAATTCAGAAAATGCTTGAGAACCTTATGAAATGTAATAAAGTTCTCCATCCCCGAGCTCACACTCTGTCTGAAATTGTATTGAGGGAATTTGAGTTTCAATAGTGTCCTTACAGAGCAGCTATGCTTATTACTTAGATATTAGAGGTGCCCTGTTGATGTACAAGCATTTGAATTCCAAAGGGAAATAAAGTCTGTATTTTCAGCTTATTATTGTACAATATTGCCAGCGCTCGGCAGTAAGCTGTCTGGTAAAGAGAAAAAAAAAAAAAAAGAAAAAATTGCTCTTTTTCCTTTCTAACTTTCACTGCATAACGTGCCTCCTTGGCTTCATACCTAGCTGTGGGAGAGCATCAGCTTTAATTTCCAGTCCCCTATGAGAGGCTGCATGTGGTCAGGCACTACGGTATGGTTTACATGCCTAGTTCTTTGTGGTGGTTTAAAGTTCTCAGGCCACTTGAAGTGCTTGAGGAAGGTGGAAAAAGCCCCAAAGGGCAAGAGACAGGGTGTCCTTTCCAGCCTGGTCTCCTCAATGAACGTTCATTTAATGCTGCCTTTTGCCTTCCTGCAAAATTGCCCCGTGAACCTGAATTTGGAGCTCTTGGTTTATTGGGAGCCCTGCAGTAAAATGTGAGCAAGTGCTCCATCCTCCCTCCAAAAAGGACAAATATCTTGGTGCTAAATATAAAGTGAGGGCAGAATTTCCTGCGTTTGAGGGCTCAGATTTTCTTTGGGAATCAGAGAGCTCTGGCACCAGCCTTGGTGGGGTGGAGAGGGACAAAACATGGTGGTGGGTCTCGCTTCATACCTCCTAAGGCCAATGTTGACACGTTCTTACCTCCCTAGCCTACTTGGCGTTTCAACACGTCTGTTCAAGTGTCATTTTAACTATATTTTCTAAGCAGCTTTAGACCTGGGCGTTGTTTAAGAAGTTTTGACAAAAGCCATTCTATTGGCACTTTTTTTTTCCTCTAAAAGTGGCGGTGTTGGTCCAGTTACACGGCTTGTGGCAAATCTTAAAATGGACATTTTCCTTCTGTCTTCGGAAAGTTCAACAAAAGCAAAAAGAGCCTCTCTTGAAGAAAAACAGAGTCTAAACAAAGTGTGGGATCTATACATTAATTCTTAGCAAAAATCAGTAAGAAAGCTCTAACCAAAGGCATGCTCTTGCCTAGTTCTGGTACACCAGGAGCCAGAGCTCGCTGGAAATTAGACACTGCCACAAGGCCGGGGGTGTGCAGGAAATTGTTACAGTTGGCAATATGGCAGTGATTTCTTTTTTTTGGACCTTTTTTTTTTTTTTTTTTTGACCAATCTTTTGTATGAAAAAGCAGTGCATTTTTTTATTATTACTATTTTAAAGGGTATTTTTTTGGCAGGAAAGCTGGCAGGACAGTAGAAGTCCGATGTTATCACTGCCGTATCATCTGTGTAAGTGTTCAGATTCAGCAATTGCATTTTGACGAAGGGAGGAGGTTTTATGGATTTGGGGCAGGCTGCTCCTTGCAGACTTCCCTCCACAAGATGACCTGAGCTCCCTGCAATGTCTTTGCCGCTTCCTTCAAATTAATGTTATACTCTGGGAAGAGGGAAGGCCGTGTCCGACTCCATCAAATTCTTTAGTGGGATTAAAAATGCAAGCGGCTCCTGTGTGACCATTCAGCAAGATGCCTGTTCTTGTGCTAGCATGAGTGCGGAGTTTAGGGCTCGTTTTTTTAGCTGCTTTTTTGTTGTTTTTTTTAGCTTATGGAAAACCCTGTTGGATGTATTGAATCTGCTTGTCAAAGGAAATGTAGGGTGCTGCTTGTATCCCCATTCCTGCTCCTCTCTCCTTTTCCCTCCACTATGGAGATTTTTTAACCCAAAAGCTGCAATTTTTACAGCTCAGTTTCAAACCAACTCGCAGTTTCTCGGAAGAAGCTGCAAACAGAGATCCAGGACTCCTCCTTGCTTCCTGCCCTCCCAAAGGATATGTAAGTCTCCTGCCCTCTCCTCCTGCCTCCGGTCCTCCCTGCACCGGCACAGGAGAATCACTTCCAGGCTGTGAGGCCTCATGCATCTCCCCATAATAATTTCTCTCCATGATGAATATTGATTTATTGCTCCCCGTGTCACGTTTATTCAAAGCTTTGCACAGCCGAGTTTCCTCCCTCGCTCCGGGTGCGCGCGTCGATACTCATGAATATGGGATGTCCTGCGAGGTGGCCGCATCCGCATACAAGTGGGCCGGGCGCTGAGGTTGTATATCGACATTCAGGAATCACCCGTATCAACCAAAATTTTTTCTCTCATACAGAAAGGAAAACCCCAGTCAAATAAATGAAAAGTCCCTTCTGTAGACATAGCTGTTGAAACAAAGACAGGAAAGAACATATACTTCTCTTTTTTTTCTTTTTTTTTCCTAAATAACAGTTCCTTTAGCAAGGCTTGCAGTATACAAATCACTGAGATGGATTGATGGCTGGAGGTCAGTTTGTGAGGTTTTTCCCACTTGGTTTCATGTATTGTTTAAAAGAAGCCAAGAAGCCCGATCCCAGGGCTGAAATCAGAGCCCCGGAGGTGCTTGGGCAGGTTGAAGGAGGAGTAGCACGGGGAAGAGCAGGATTGCAGATAAAGACCTGGCACCGTTGACACCAACTTGGAGCCTCTCAGGCATCCAGGTGGTTCTGGGCGTTGCTTTTGAGGGGGCTTGCACACCGTTTGATGAAAAGAAGCAATTTTACAAGTCTGAAAAGAAGCAATTGCACAAATAGCTTCTTTGGGGAAGAAGTGGTGTCTGACCATGGGCTAAGGCACCAGGAAGCAGTTTCTAGCGGGGAGCGCTGCTGACCCGCTCCGTGACTCCGGCAGGACAGATTAACCTCTTGTGATGTCTGCTTCTGCTTTCAGAATGCCACATGTTCTGCTGTCTTCATACAATCAAGATACGGACCTGATCCTGGGATGACCATCAGAAATCAAGGTCTTGGTCTCCCTGTGACGCTCATGGCCATGCTGGCCGTGCCAGTTTTAGCATCCACTACTGCAGGTGGTTGGAGATCAGGAGCTGTGCTGAGGCTTTTCAGTTTATTGTAAATTATTGCTTGGGACTGTATTTTGTAGCGCTTCCTTGGAGTCCTTGCCACTGCGGTTGCTTTGCCCACAGTTCATCAGAAGTTGTGGGTTTGGCATCAACATGGCAGCTGGGACACAGGGTGGCCAGCAGCGACACAGAGCCAAGTGGTGATGGAGGCCTCTCAAATCCTCCGTACTCCTTGCTTAAATAGGCATGATTTTGGTGAAAACCCAGGCTCCAGGGATTCCTGCACTCTACTAGGATTCTTGAACCCACATTCCCATGTGGTGCCAAGTCCATGGCAGTTAGAGCCTCACAAAGAGCAAAGCCTGCAGCCAATTGCTGGGGTGTGTTTCACATACCCCACTCTTAGCTCGCGGGTGGCAGTGGATATGAATCAAGCTCCATGGTCAACACTGGCTGCCTCTTCAATCCTGTCACGCCAGCTTCCCTCATGCTCCCTTCAACTCTGCCCTCTGCGGAGAGTTTAATTTAGAGTTGCTGTTCTGATTTCCCTCCGTTAATAATTCATATTCACCTTCTACTTTCTTTTCCCCAAATCTACCTTCTCCCTGCCCATTGTGTCCTGTTTATTGTGAAGCTCCTTTACGTTATGTATTCAGGAATGAATGCTTCTCCCTATGAAACGCCTCCTGCCTGCAAAGACCCCGTTTCCCTTAAGACTTCCAGCAATGATCTCTCAAAATATCCACACCACTTCACGGAGAGTCCGTCTCTGGTGTATTCAGATGTCAAACTGTTTGTGTCTCGGCTTGGAGCAGACACGGTCTCGTTTGTGTGCAAAGCCCTGCCGTGCACATGGGACACTCCTCAATAAATAATAGCGCTGCATTCATGTGCTGCATGCTATAGGAAAAATGGAAAATAACCCCAAACTTTGCACAGAGGAGGACTTTCTCTGCTAGTCATCTTCCCTGCATTTTAAATTGTTTTTTTCCCCGAGCTCCCATTAAGCTTTGGTGACAACCTTTTCCAGTCCCTGAAAGCTCCCCCGTTGCAGAAAACGGGGCTCAAATCAGCTAACAATTTGCTGCGGAGCATCTTCCTGGGAAAAGTGGAATTTTTTTGGATGGAGATGGCGTTCCGGTGGCTAATCTCAGTGTCTTCCTCACATCCTGAGCCTCAGGAGAAGGGAAAGCTGGAGAGATGGGGGCGAGCTCAGGAGCATCCTCTCCGGACCTGAGCCGCCGTGGACGCCAGTGGGTTTTAGGAGCTGGGGTTTTAGCAAAGCGTCTGTGTTTGCAGGGAAGGAGGGAAGCAGGGAGGGAGGCTTGGGGGGTTTGGAGCAGGGCTGCTGCAAACCCCCACAGTGTTTTACCATCCTCTTCTGCCCGTCGGCCCCATTTTTCTTGAACATACTGGATATTCGGATGCACAAAAATTCATCCGTCTGAGACACATCATACAGGTGATCCGAGCCCGTGTCCCCTCCCTCTCCAGAGGGCTGTACTCGAGTGGGCTTCTCTTAGTCTGTCCTGGTTCACCTCAGTGCCACTATGCATTAAATACTCTGTACGGGTGTATACAGCAAACAAAAACTGATACAAGCCTGTACTTGCGGCAGATGTTCTAGTGACTCACCAGAATGGAGCAGTGGGACGTTAATGAAGAAGGAAAATTAGAGTAGTCGGGAATAGCCTGGCCAGCCTGATCTTATCCTGAAGGGTTGAAGGAGTGGGAAGCCGGGAAGCACTGCCGGGAACCTTGGAGCGAGGAGGCCTGAGCTCAATCAGAATGCAGCCGCGGGCCAGCAGGCATGGGCAACCCGCTTGCCTTGGCAGGATGTGAAATGAGAGATGGTCAGTGAGGTATCCTGGGCATAAATTGTAGTTGGCACTTTAATAATCTTGCAGCCCTCGCTTTGGCAGCCTGATAGATTTTTTCAGAATCGGGAGGACATTTGAAAAATGTATTTTCTCGAGTGGATTTTAATTTGGGGGCCTGTCAACCTTGGCATTGTCCTTTCCTTTAAAGTAAGGTCACTGTGGCTCCACTAGCCTGCCGGACGTGTGCGTCTCCCAGGGATTTGAATCCGTGGGACGCAGCAGGATGCAGGATGCTGTAAAGAGCCCCAGCTCTGCTGGGACGCATGAGCTCAATGCAAGTTCTGCAACACGGCAGGATTTGGGAGCACTTCCTATCTACCCGCTGTGTTTCAGCCACGTATTTCCCCTTGCTTATTCCCATTTCACCCCAGCACTGCAGCTGTATGTGGTGAGGAGACCAGCCAGGATGTTCTGCGTCCATGTGGGATGCAGGGTCCTTTCCTTGAACCTTTTTCCCAGGAAATAAGTAGGACCCTCGCTTGGCTGTGCATGGAGCTCCCTTTGCCCGGGTGTTGATTTATCTCCATCCTGCAGCGCCCATAATTCCCTCTACATCTCACACAGCATCCCTAGCAAAATTAGAGCACTCTGTACTAATAAAAACGGCTCGCAGCAATAATAAGAATAGCACCATGGTAAGTGTTGGTGCTGATGCTCCGCAAGGGCTTCTCCTCCCTGGATGAGTATCCACTTGAGACTGCCCTTTGTCTTTTACCTTTCGGCTTTTATAGAAGCCTGTTGATTTGCTTCCTCTCCTAGACATTAACCTTTAGTGAGGAGCAAGGGCACGGGGTTTTGGAAATCCAGATAGCTAATCTTTGCTGTTCTTCCCTTGTCAAACAAGGCTGCAATATCCTCCAAGAAATCCGGCGCGCGGAGCGCGAGCTCTCCTGCGCTTTCTCGCCTTTGTCTCTTTTGTCTCTGCCTGAAGTCAGATTAAAAAAAAAAAATTAATAAATAGGCCCTGCTTGGCGGGCGGCGCACAGCATCTTTACATTTCGTCTTGTAATCATTTCTTTCTTCGCGTCCCCTCATCTGCTGTTTTGGTCTTTTATTCAGGAAAATGTCGCCATCGTGTCTTACAAAGCCGTTTTAACAGCTGCTTTTTTTTTTTCTTTTTTTCTTTCTTTTTTTTCACTGACTCCCATGAGCAGAACAAAAGAGGTTAATGCTGTTAACTTCTGGTTTATCTCAGATTTTATGTATAGCTCACAGTGGAATATTTATACATTTCTGCAAAATGGAATAATTTCCCATTCCAGGCGCGTATGGATTTCTTAAAGGCACATGAATGTTATAGGGCTCTGCAAGGTACCAAGTGCTCTGCCAGGGCAGTGGCAAAAAACAGTTTTTTTCTTTTTTGCCAATGCTAAAACCCCTCCAGTTCAACAAACTTGCCATGCTATAAATATTACCTGGTCATTTTTCAAATAATATCTGATCTAATAGATGCTATTTAAAGTTACTCAACATTAAGCAGTGTGGTATTCCACTGATCTCCTGAAAATACATTCTTCTTTTCTTGTAATTAATCTCATTAAAAAGTCTTTAGTCGGTATGGCGAAATAATGGCTCTTTAATGTTTTGTTTGATATTGAAAGCGAGTTTTATAGCGAGACATTAAAAAGTAGTTCTAATGTGTACTCAGCATGCCTGGGTACTCACAATTGGTGATTCCTAATGGAAATAATGATCAAAACAGCAGCTTAAGCCAGAAAACTGCACAAGGAACGTGCTGAGGGGAGACGCGGGAACTTGCCCCCTAGTAATCCACATCCTGCTCTGTGCAGAACCGCCCCCGGGGAAGAACAGGGCTTTTAGTTTTAGCAGTTGTTAGTTCAAGAGGCCACCTGCCCCATGCTACCAACGTGTGATCTTTCCCTGTGAAAAGACTCTATAGCCCCGGCCTGTCTTTTCTGCAGCGTTTCTTAGACTTCAACAATGCTCTAAATATGCAGGTGGTCTTAACTCTTCCTGTTTAAAAGCAGAAGTTGAGCCACAAGCCGGGTAAAAGTGGCCGCTGAATGTGCCTGCGATACCTGCCAACCGCTCCAAGCAGCTCTGCTGGACCTCGGCCCGGCTCTTCTGTCCGCCTGCTCTCCTACGGATCTTGTTCACACAGTTTCCTTGTCTATCCCCATGGAGAGAACCACCCGTGATGGGGATGTAGAGGTTCATAGCATCCTTGTAGGAAAACAGTTGGCCTCTGGTTCCCTGAAGAGGTGACGTTAGCAAGTAACAAATTTGTATGCAGGCAAAATAAGTTGAAAAACAGAACTATTGTTGTGGTAGGAAAGCTTTCGTGGGAAATATTTAGACTTGCTCCATTGGTATTCATATTGTCACGGGCTTTAGAAAATACAACATTAGTTTTGCTTGCATGTAGCAGAACATACCGAACAGAGACAGTCCAAATGTGGCAGGAGATGGTGAAGGTGCCCTCTCGTGAACTGAACGTAATTTGAGATCCCTAACGTTATCCAATGTAGGGAAATACGATGCTGGTGAATTCACAGTTCCTACAACACCAAGGCGAGAGGGCCGCTTGCTTCATCCCGTGCTCAAGGCTGCTCCCGGCTTTGCTAACGGCAGGCGCAAGGTTTGTGTCCTGAGAACGTACCTGGTACCGAACAGGGACGGCTCGACTAGAACAGAGGGTGTTTTCACACCGATGTTGGCTTGGGTTGATTTGCGTTAGCAGTGCAACACAGTTCTGTAGGAAGGGAAACAAAACCCAAACCCAACTGCACGAATGTGAGGGGAGCGAGCTGTGTGGAAAGTGAGTTTGGAAGAGGAGCTTGGAGTCAGCTGGTAGGAAAATCCTGGTGACAGATACAGTTAAGCACTGGATTGGGCTCTTTGGCAGCGCTCTGAACCTTCTTCTCGGGAGACTTGTAAGAACTAATGAGACGTGCGCACAACACGGACAGGCTCTGTTGTATGCGCTGCCTTCGGGCGGACTTGTTCAGTTCCTCCCAGCTTTGTATTTCTTCAGCCTCCTGATAAGGCTTTAGAATCCTCCTATCTTCCCGAATCAATATCCTGTAATGGAGGAGCGGCGGCATTGTGCGCGCGCCGTCCTCCTCCTCCTCATTTCCTGCTGGATACGTCTGCTCGCGATGCCGAACTGCGCGCTCGGCAAACGCTCTCTGAACACTGAATAAAGAAATCTAGCTGGCAATTATTCG
The DNA here is from genome assembly GCA_034781795.1 of Crypturellus tataupa. Taxonomy (NCBI): domain Eukaryota; kingdom Metazoa; phylum Chordata; class Aves; order Tinamiformes; family Tinamidae; genus Crypturellus; species Crypturellus tataupa. The sequence goes on from JAWLRI010000412.1 coordinate 2,216,347, forward strand.
GAGGGGATTTTTATACTTGTAGAACTGCTCTGACAATGTCTGCTTTTTCCAACCTTTTAAATTCCCTTACAAAAAAAGAAAAAAGAGAAAAAAAAACATTCTGAGCTTTCAAATCTAATAGCTGGGAGTTCAGCATGGAGAACTTGGTATCTTCTGTGCTAGTGACTAAAAACACAGAGGGGGCTTGGCAGGGCAGGAATACATTTAATATTAAGAAATGGGACTTAATGTGCACGTTCTTCACTGTGGTATAGGCTCGGTCAGGCAGTCACTCAACTCTCTTCCCTTTAGCCACGTGGAGGCTCAGCTTGTTCTCTTCCAACAAATCTTGGAGTAATATGAAGGGAAGGAATGATCTAAGTGTTAAATATTACTGTTACAGTTGTTTTCTTCTGTGAACAGCTTTTTATTACAATCCTAACATTTTTGTATCTCTGTCAGGAGGATTTCAGGGAGGATTTCTTTCGTTTTTCCCTTTAGTTCAGAGCAGAAGTTCATCAAAGTAGTTCATTGGTACAAACTGGAACTTCACAGATTTCCAGTTACTGATAGATAAATTGCTACTTTACGTTGCCTACATGCTTCTAAAATGAACTTTGGTTTATACAACACGCAGATAAAATGTGTGGGACCAGGAAAATGCCCTAGTCTGTGTGGTTAGACAGCAGGCTGTGGTCTAAATAATATTAACCTGCTGCCAAGTTGCTGAACACAAAGGGATAACTTCCTCCTCTTTTTTTTTTATTATTTTTATTTTTCTGGCAGAAAATCAATGTATAGCATCAAGGCTGTATATTGACAACTTGATTATAAAGGGCGGTGAATAGGCTTGACCCTGGAGTAGCACCAGAATGCTATAGAACAAGACATTTATACAGCATCAACAAGTCTCGCATGCGTCAAATCCTTCTTGCTCTTCTTAGTTACATGCGATATTTTTACATCAATGTGTGGTTATTATTATTGTGTCTTTTTTTGATCTCTTTGCGCTGTTAGCCTGCCTGTAGTTCTTTGGCATCCATGCTTCATAGTGGATGTGCTGATTACCCTGCTCATCACTCCCAGATGGAGTATAAGGTAGAGAAGGGACGGGAAGACCATAGTAAAGAGCAGGATTCGTTTCATCTAAGAGGACAAAATGCTAAGACAAGTAGCAAAAAAAAAAAAAAAAAAAAAAAAAAAAAAAAAAACACCACTCTATTTTACTATTTAAAATCAGGGATATCTGAATGTACTGAAAGCACACAAGGCAGTTGCCAGCAAGGGAGCTATGAGCCCGCAGGCTAATTGCTGGAAGCCTCTTCGACATCATGAAATTGTTGTTTGTTTGTTTGTTTGTTTGTTTGTTTGTTTTCATGGAAGAATATTATCCCCTTATTCGTGAGTCACTCCTGTTACTTTGCTTCTACCCCATGGCACAGCCTGGTCCCTCCTAGGTCACCAAACAGCCTCGGTGGCTTCAAGTTGCAGCTCCTTCTTGCCCTTCTCCCCCTCCCATAGCTGGTTTCTCTTGGATTTTCCCCCCTCTGCTTCCATCTCATTCGTATTTCTTCAGTCACAGAGAAAGTTCAGATCCTACTTCTCCTCCTGGTCTCTGGCTTTTGGGCAAGTGTATGGGGAAAACCTCTTTCCGAGCTCTCAGTGATTACTTCTAGGCAAAGTTAAGCAGGAAGTTAGATGACTTTTTAATGCTCCTGCAAGAATCTCAGATAAATTCGACTGCACTTCTGTCATGCACTTTTTTTTTGTCCTTTTTCTTTATTTTGAAAGAAGAGAACATTGGTGCATGCAGATCAGCTTTGCTATGGCAAGTCACTCGAGGGGGAAGAAAGTTCAATGTTCTTGGAGTCTGCTTACCAGGTCAGCCTCCCTCTGAGAGCAGCTGGTGTCCTAGAGAAGTCTGCAGTCCTAGGATGTTCCTAGGAAACAGCTATATAAATTAGGACACTGAAAAGTGCTTTTTGGGTATATGCTCATGCACCGTGTACTGTAAAATGCATGGTCATACCATCTGCCTAACTGCCCTTAAGTGTTTTGTGGTCAAAATCTCACACTATTTGGGGTTAAAACACCCCAAATCTTGGGAAGAGTAGCACCAAGTCTCTGCCAACCACAAGGAATCAGGCCTTTGCATCCTGTTCCTAGAGGCATGATCGGAAATGGCTTTTTGGAATAATTTAACCATGATTTGGGTCTAGAAATACTCCCGTCTGTGCTGATGGGTGCGCGCAGTTATTAGAGCTTATTTTTGCACTCTTGCTTGATGTTGTAATTTGTGGAGAAAGGCCATAAATTAAATCTCTAATTCATAACAAGTTTTAATGTAAATCATATCCCATTACAGTACATCATAGTGATATAATACAATATGTTAGTTTGCCCTAAGTGGATGTATTTGTCTCTATTTTCTGGCTCAGATAATAGTTACCATCTGGGTGTGTGTTTATTTTTTGTTGTTGTTGTTTCTTTTAATCATTTGTGGCACTTGTTTTAAAGCTGGAAATGAGTAAAATTTGAAGCTGATTTAGGAAATTGCCTGGAGAATATCAAAGAGAATATCAGACACTTTAAATGTTTTACATTTTTAACCTATTACCAAGAACATTTCAGTAGCCTTGAGGCATGTTCCTCCTTCCTACTCTCATATCCATCTTTGGAGATCTTGTAAAATCAGCGGCACTTGGATTGAGCATCAGAGAGCAGGACGGAGTCCCAAACTTCAAATCCTTCTCTTTTATCTGGACTTAGCAAATATCAGATAGCATTGGGAAGGATTTTTACCCATCCACATGTGCCAGGGTATATAAAGATACATCCATCTGAGCATTCTTATTTCTGGCTACTGGGAGCGTTAGTGTGGTAGCCAGTTCTGCCATGGAAGTCAGGGTATATCGACATAACACTTATTATCTGTATGTTTTTATCTGTACATTTGTATATGTAGATTTGTATATGTATATGTCCTTACATTCTTTGGGATGTTTTAATCAAAGCCTTGCAAGTATCTTCCTTCCGAGCAAGAGTAGAGTTTGTAGGAAAGTAGGCACTTAGTTTGCACCTGAATTTGAGGTGCCTGGTGAAGCTGTCCTCTTGATTTAAGTGCATAAATTCTCCATGAAATCACCAGGGAGAAATGCTTTGAAGCCTCCCCGAGAGAGATCCTGTCTACTTTGTCTACTTGATTTTGACAGTTAAGTTGCTCTCAGTAACTTGGTAATTTTTGTCTTTCTGCTGAAATCTCATAGGTTTGAAGTATGATACCTTTTATACCTTATTTTTTTCTTTTGTGCCATTCTCATGCAAGTCTTCTGTGGCATTCAATGGTTTTCTCCAGGAAGAACCAAGCAGACCTTTATTCTAGTGCACAGGTATCCATTGGAAATGCATTAGCTATTCCAGATACCCGACCCAGGTGTGCGTTTAAAACACGGAGGTCCTCCCGCCCCCCCATCTGCTGGGGAGCCTTGCAGCACCTGAGGATGCCAGATGAATCCTATTCACTCCATAAAGAACCCGGGTCAACTCCTTGGCATCCAGAAGCAATGGCATTTATACCCGTCAGCATTTCGGATGGGGCCCTCTCTCTGCTTGGCTTCTGCCATACCCCAAAATCTTACCTTTTCCTGCCCACAATTTTTGGGAGAGCAGACTGCTTTTGAACCCTTTATCCAATTTAATTTTCCTTACCTCATGCAGAGAAAGGCCCAATTTATCCCAGCATCTTCTCCTGACAGAAAACACTTGAATCATATTTCCTAATTATTTCAATCAGACATGGAAATCAAAATCTCACGGGCCCTAATGTTATACACGATGAAAGGAAGCGTCTTTGTCTCAGATACTTGACTTTTTTTGTGTCTTGATTAGAGGCAGCGAGTAAATGAGAGAAAGCAAGGTTTTAGTTGAATAAAACATCCATGGCTATTTTCTTTGTTCACACTGTTTTTGTATCATAAACTAGGGAAAAATAAATTACACATGAAAAAACACTTGAAATTATCATTGGTATAGTTAAAAAGTACCCTTTGCTTGGAAAATATCTGACATTCTCTTCTTCAGAAGCCGTGTTGAGACGAAATCCTCTGAGGTTGGCTTGAAATGCGTTTGAGCAGCATCTTTCTCTGCTCCGTAATTCTGTTAGTGCTAATTATGCCTCTCATGAAGGTTTTCAGGTGCAGCAGGATTTATCTAGGCCAAATGTATGGCCACATGATAGATGCTTATTCTGCACCACCGCTACAGATTAGCATCCTAACAGGGGAAAAAAAAGGAAAATAAATTGAAAACCAAATGACTGGCTTTTCTGTATACACAAGTCCAATATTCGTTTGTTTGTTGTACACCCTAGAATTAAGCATGCCTTTTTGCATGCTTTAGGCTCCATCATTTTGTATTTTTTTCTGAATGCGACTGTATGAAATATATCAGATAGCACGGTCTTGTTTATTCAGAGAATTCAAAGGTGGGGCACAGAAGCTTCATATTTCCGCATAGCAAAACTTTTATTAAGTGGAACGAGCTCTACTCCAACAGAAAAAAACGGCCAAAGGCCTTAAAGGAAATTAAAATGAGGCATAACAATTGGAATTCACACAAGAGCATAAAGGACCTTCCTAAGATAAATAATACATGCATTAAAAAACATTGAACAGGAAAGAATGTGATAATGGAGATTATCTCTCAAACACAAAAAGTAAATAAAAAATACCTTTGGATGAACAACAAAACTCTGTGTCACCATGCCTACAAGGACTTCAAAGAGCGTGTACAGCCTGCAGCTCCTGCATCCTTTCCTCCCAGGTAGCTGCAATGAAATGGAGCTGTGAAGCCCTTGCAAAGGAAAGGGGGGTTCAAGAGTCAGACAAAATTTTTCTAGAAACTGGAGGCTGAAAGCTGACTCTGGAGCGGATTTGTCTAGAAATTCCATGTATTTCATTTGCACGAGCCATTATTATTTGGGGGGAATTTACCAAGAATTGTGGCAGATTCATGGCATTAGAAGACTAACAATTGGGAAGGTTTGTGTTAAAATAAATGCTGCTGTTGCCATCGTTGAGGAAAGGCCTCTTAGCTGTGTTGCACAGGACATCAAAACCCATAAGGTAGTGCTCTCCCTGCCTCTATAATCACTGCAATCGTCTAGAAGCCTGATGAGTTGGAGAAGGCAATGTCCAGCAGCTGAATTCCTGGCCTTACAGGTTGCACATCAGTGCCAGAGGGATCAGGCTTATGTGTCAGAAAGCAAATGGATGGAGGGAATGCAGAGAAAGGAGAGGGCAGCAGGTGGCTTGGGAAGACCTTGAGTTGTTCTTGCTCTCACCTTCCATGTCACCTCCTGCAGCTCTGCCCTTCCTGCCCTTTCAATGTACACGAGTGCAATTTAGGACCGCTGGCAACTAAGAATTGGGCTGCACGCCCATGTTTACTCCATAGGCAATACCCATAGTATGGTAAAAATGCCTTTACAAACTCTATGTAAATCTATACAAACTAATGTCTTTTCTGCAGAGGAATCAAAACCATAAAGCTTTGATGCAGGAGCACATTATCAGTGTCCTAGGATTTTGCAGCAGCAGGACATTTGATAGGGGCAAATGTGCTGTATTCCTGCGATAGACTTTGCACTATGCTAGCAAGAATGGGAAAAATCATCCCTGTCATTCTGCCTGGAGGAAAGATGTTTTCTAATGGATCATACTCAATAAATGGAGTTCAGGTCTGCTTTCCAACCCCCCGCCCTCCACTACCCCCACCTGGAAGATTATCTAAGTGATGTTGCAAAAGCTCCAACTCATTAGTACTAAAAGTCTTTGAGGACTTAGCCACAGCTCATTTGAAGTCAAAGGGCATGTTTATATTGACTTGATGAGTTTGGGATCAGACACCTTTGCTCTTCACACATGTGACATCCAGCTCTCTAATTGTGTGACACATAAAAAGGGAGAACATAAAAGCTGTCGAGTTTGCCTGCCCTGTGCTTGTCCTCAGTGATGCTTGGTGCTCTTTTCCAGAAGGCTTCTACTGCCTTCTCACTCCAGGCTGTTTTGATGACTTAATAAGGAAAAGCTCCTGCCATCAAACAAATCTCATCCAAATACACATCTTTCTTTGATGCATCCCGGGTCTTGGACTGAATTTCCTCAGAAGCAATAAGCAGAAGAAAACAATTATCAACTTAGTGTTTAGACATCTGAGCTTCTAAAACAAAGCTGGCTTTCATGTCTTCCAAGTGTTAAAGGCCAGAGGTGGGTTTTTGACCTGATTCTCGGGAGAAATGCCTTTATAAAATAACTTCTTCTTTGATTGCTTGTCAAGGTTTTATTTCATACTAGTCTTACTGGACTAACATTATAAAAGGGACAATTCAAGGAAACAGACTTGATGCTGTAGATAGGATGCTAAAAAATGAGTAAGCAAGATGTAAGAAGATTGGAAATGCAGAATTAGGTGTAAAGTTGCACATCAGCAGATGTGCTGTGGTACATGTCATGAAGATCTCTTCTTCACACGCGATGGATATGATGCACCTTTCATTCACATTCTCTGTTATAGTGGTTAGAAAATTTATCCCCACCAGGGACAGCAACAGCTTACATGCTCATGGATAGCAGTAAATACTTTACAGCAATCATTTCCTCATGTTGTCATATTATTTTATTTTACTTCTAGAAATGACGTTTTTCATCCAACAGATTCCTAAGTTCTAAGGTGAAATGGAAATATTTCAGCACTGAAAATATTTCATCCCGCTTCCTGTATTTTATTTTTGGACTTGCTCTAAAAGTGACTTTTTTATGAAGAATGACAAGCACATTAGTGCCCTCACGTAGCGAACCTAGGCTGTATGTAACTCTACAGAGTATTTTTCACTGATACCTTTAAAGCTTTCAATTGTTTACAGGATCCCAGAATCCCAGAATGGTTGAGGTTGGAAGGGACCTCTAGAGATCACCTAGTCCAACCCCCTGCTGCAGCAGGGACACCCAGAGCACGTGGCACAGGGTGGCATCCAGGCGGGTTTGGAAGATCTCCAGAGAA
>JAWLRI010000412.1:2223484-2252062 GCA_034781795.1 Crypturellus tataupa
GGAGCCCAGAACTGCACCCAATACTCCAGGTGCGGCCTCACCAGAGCTGAGCAGAGGGGCAGGATCCCCTCCCTCCATCTGCTGGCAACGCTCCTCCTCATGCAGCCAGGAGCCCATGGGCCTTCTTGGTTTACTCGTAGGAAAGTATTTATAGAGGGTTGACCCAAACCCAAGGACACCAGACCCCACTGTACTACTTCTTGAACTTGTTGAATTCTTCATTTTGCCACAAAAACACTGGACCTTGGAAAAGATTCTGGGAGGTCAGCATGTTCCTCACACTGTGCCATTGCTCCATGGGCAATATGTGAATAATGCTCTTCACAAGCAGGTGATCAGAGCAAACACATTTGCTTCCTTACCACATGGTAGGTAAATGTATCTTTAAGCTCTGCTGTATTCAGCATAATTCTAAAATACTAAAAATCCTTTGGTCTGAAGGAAAAGTTCTAATTTTTATCACAGAAGTTCAACCCTCAGTGTGCATTGCTCGAATACAACTTCCCGGGCTTTCACTCCTCACACATATTCCAACCTTCAGCCATACCTTACTAGCGCACTGCCTTACTAGCAAATTAATCCAACATTTCTCCAGCTAAAAGCACTTGGAGATGAGTCCTCTTCAAGACAGTCATTGCGCTTTCTTAGTCTGGTCCTTTCCTTTTATTGCTTCGTACCTCTGTAGCCTTTCTTTATGTGACACATCTCTTTTTATTTCTTCATAATCATTTTGGCCAACATAAAAGGGATTTTTTTTCTCCATATAATCATAGAGCATAAAGCCAGAAATGATGCCTCTCATTACCTTCAAGGCCATCAAATTTCACCCCGCAATCATGGAAGCGATCCCGTGCTTCATGATTGAGCAAGAGCAGGGAGCAAAGACGGCTTTCAACCTTCAGCTTGATTCACGGTGGGAAATTGTCCTTCCTCCTTGGCAGTATTTTTGAGTGGTTAATTAACATAAAAACATAAAAAACCTTCACCATATTTCTCATCTGAATGTGTACTGCTCCACCTGTGAGCAACTGGAGCCCTTATTTCTTTATGATGTTAAAGAATGAGAAATCTTCTGTCTTTGTAGAGATAGATGCTCATGAAGTCACCCCTTCGTCTTAGGCTTTTCAGTGTTGGTGGTCATGAAAGAGAAAATGATTTAAGGAGTCAGAAACCAAAGTGTAGCCCGTGCAAACAGCAGTGCTGCAGTCTGATCTGCTGAAGGACTGAAGTCCAGCCTTGATCAGATGGAGAGTTTCAAGGAACAGGTTCTGCGATACCGTTGCAGGGATACAGCAGCCCTTGGAACGTCACACCGTAAGGGTTCTTATTATGTCTTGGAGTAAGACCCTACAAAAATAATTTAAAAAGTAAAAGGAAATTATTAGGCACAAATCTGTTTGTTTGTTTGTTTTTCATTTGTGGAAGAAAAACATATCAAAAAATAAGCAATAAAACGGTGTTAGTTCTGTGTTACTTAGGGATGCAGCTCTGTTGCAAACTGCATCATCTCTGCAAGGCACACGGACTTTTGTTGCAGGATGTCCTTTTTTAGGCAGGTTGAAATAGGTCATCAGACGGAGCACATCTGATTATCTTAGGTAATCCTGCTATTTCTAATCACAAGTCCATTTAAAAAGCTGAGTCTTTCCTTTATATTACATAGCACAACTAGAAATGTTTGTAAGCAGAGCAAAGTAAATCCCAGGAAGCTTTGTAACTGAAGGAAAGCTTTAATTCAATTACTTGATTAAGCGGCTCTAAAAGTATACACTTAGAATCTCAATGTCATTTAACTTCCAATTTGTTTAAAGAATAATTTGAGACAGAAAGTTTAATGAAAATTAAGCATCTTAAATTCAAGTTAAATCCCTTGGAGCCTCTGTGTCTTACCTTAGTCGGCTTACATTGCCTGGCTGTTTGGAGTTTAATGGGATGAGCTTTGAATAAAACGAAAGCTGCAATAACATTTAAAGTTCAAATAAAGCAACATCAATAACAAGTAAACTTCTGCAAGAGCCGGTCAAGGAACTTCTCTACCCCCGTTGTGTTTGAGCCTTGGTGACACCTTCTCCAAATGCTACAGGATTTCTTCAGGGCTCTTGGGAATCCTCCTTTTGCTCTTGTATTTACAGTCAATGAGGAGCTCCTAAGCTTGCAGTGAGGTGCTTTCCATGCTTACTGCAGCAGGTTCTGTATTGCCTTTGAAATTTTACCTTGAAACCTTGCATTTGGTCTGTTTGCAATGTCATCACTGCCCTGCAAATTCATACCCCTTCACATCCTTAAATGTGCTTGAACGTTATTGCAGTTGTGTTATAGATTTGTGTATATTAAAGTCTGCTGCCTCTATAGACAAAAGGTGCGTTGAAAGTTCATGATAGGAGTATAGCACACTTGCTTGAAGTACCAAAACAGTCTCTCCAAATGTACTTTCTTCCATTAAATATTTCTGTAGGCATCTTGCAACTTAAAATTGTAATTAACCTGTTTCATAGGCCTGCCAAATAATTAATTTCTCAGTTATCTATTCAAGCAATTTCCTAGTTATTAAACAAACAAAATATTGATTACTTGTAACAGAACCTTTGTTCTTTCATAAAAGCAAGTACATGTCATCATTCAGTTCAAAATAACATCAGGAAGAACAGTGAGCAAGGCTTGGAGCTAAATAAATTGTTTTCTGTTGTTTGCATTTCTTCATAAACTTTAAAGGAAAGCATAAGTTTTACAGTGTCAAAATGCAGATAAACAAACAGGTTTTCACCTTGAAAAGATGTAACAAATTGACAGCTATCCAGAAAAGTTTCTTGAAGTTCCTCAAATGTAATATTCTTTTGACATTGAAGTCTTACTTTTAACTCCTTTTATGTTCATATGAGACACAAGCGGTTAATATGACCATTTATAGTAAGACATGTCTCAAGAGGAAAAACTTTGATATGGTTTTAAATTATTTTATCCAGTAATGTGGTGGTTTATTTTTATGGCTAGACCTATGCCTTGCCATAACTGAGACTGCTGCATCCTTAGCACATTCACTTGAGGAGTTAATTTGTCTGGGTGCTTTAGGAGAATCTTTTTTTTTGGAATAGGAGAGGCAAAATTTGTCTTCAGAGATTCACTGTGATCCCACGCTCCTCTGAGGGAAGCTTTTTGTTTATTTGGCTTTGAAAATAAACTCTTCAATTATTAAATCCAAGCTTACAGTTAAAAATCTCATCGTGTATATTCTATATACAACAAGAAAATTCTTAATATACTCAGAGTGACGGGGAGTTTCACGGGACGTCTGTGGCAGATGGACACGTGCGATCCAGGCTTCAAGGACTCCAACTCATCTGTGTCTCTGCTTTGCTCCTCTTTCACTTTGTTCGCTGGAGGTTCTAATTCTTCCCAAATTGCTGTATTGGAATCTAATTCCCTCATATTGCTGTGCTTTGAGACTCTTTATGTTGATGAACAGAATTAGTCTTTTTAGCAAGTAATTACTTAAATTACCTTAATTATATAATAATGTAAGGTCAGCAACAAAATTATATATGCTCTAGCTGAATCATTATGATGCTGATGACATTAAGAGCCAAGCACTAACTTCCATCCTGTCTCTCCCAAAGCCAAGGTTTTGTACAATCCCACTGCAGTTTACTCGGTATAATTTAGTTTGAGGTGTTTATCGTAGTGGAGATGGCCAAAAAGGTGTTTGAGATAATTAGGCAAGTGATTTTGTAATTGCTAAAACATCTGTCAGAATTAATTCTAGCAAGGTAGCCATTTTATCCGAATAAAAATATTCTCATAATACCTTTGGCAAAATCGCTCCCTTGAAGTCATTGAAATGGCAATAGGGAGGGATTTGGCCCATTGAATTAGTCTTCAGCTGCGTTCTGCATAAACTGAATGCCCTTCTGTCGTTTCAGCTTGAGAAGACATTGTCAAGCTCAGTTCAATAAGTCTTTAGCTGCTTATAGTAAAACTCTTTCAGCTTCTTCAGCGCTGCGGTTGTTCTGAAGAGCCTGAGCAGCTCCTGTGCTCGCTGGATATTTCCTTTGTGCATTCCCTGACCTAAGATGTGCCTCCGTTCCAGCCTTTTCACTCGTTAGGGCTCTAATGAGAGGCCATGGATGTGTTTGTTTCAGAATTTTACCTGATTTTTTCTCGTTTCAGAGAGCGATAAGCCCACACTTCATGTTTTCAGTTCCCAGAAATGAAGCTGAATTTCTATAAACAGAGAAATTATTTAAGGCATTTTTGGAATTTAACAGCAGCTAACATTTTGAGAGCTAACGTTTTGGAAAATGGCAGTGATTCTGCAATTGAAATCTGCAGCACAAAAATCAGTCTTATGCTAAAAGCCGTGCATAGCGACTAAATCTGCTCCTTTATAATGGCACTCGTTAGTAAGTGCAGGCTCCATTTATACCCTTAAATTAAGTGGGGTCAGGGCATGGGCACAAGCAGGGGCTCTTGGCCTTATGCTCAGCTGGGAGGAAGGGTTTTGGCACAATTTTGCCTTGACCCAATTAACTGTCTCCCAAATAGTTTCCACTCGCACTGCGCAAGTTGACATGGGCCAAGGACTGTTCCAGATGAATCCAAATGAAGCCGCTGCATTACAAGCAGTAACAGATTTATGACACGAACATGTGAGATGATGGCAAAGTGGCCTTAGAGCGTCAAATCCCTACTGTAAATTTTGCTAAACAGTGTGACTTTGCTATTCTGATGAGCAGAGAGTTAGTAACTGCCATCCATGACTTCTTTGCATTAAGTGGACTAGTGATCTTCATCTTCTGCATGCTGATAGGGGACATCATCGTGACACGGAGTTATCAAACATTGACATGAAGCTAAAAATTAAGCTTGGTGCTGCTGTGATGCAGAGAATTTGCAGTGCCAGTGCTGAATCTGGTTTATGCACAAAGTGAGCACTGATATGGCAAAGCAGCAGTACGATGCTGAGTGCAACATGCAAGTAAAGAATCAAAAACATTAATAGAATATATTGTCCATAATTCCTTCATAAATACATTGAAAAGATGCAACAATCAGTGGGAACCAATACTGAGAACAGGGAACCAAAAAGAACCAAGAGATGTTAGTGAGAGAAGAAGAATATCCGGAGAGGTCAGGTGAATATTTGTGGTGATGGGAAGGAGTAAGAGTGGAAGTGGTAAAGGAGAAAGGATCAGAGGAAGTTGGTGCTTACAGTCATGGAGATCAAAAATAATCCCTCTTCCTCTCTAGTTCAGAGTATGTCTCCCCGTAATCAGCTTTTAGGCCAGACAGATTAAATACAAACTGGTTTCTTCAAAGGTAGCTTCAAGTCATTCACAAAGAAATGCCTCTGCTGTATCTGAAGTTTACTCACTTCCGTGGGGGAAAAAAAGAGAGGAAAGATGCAGCTTCAGGTCATTTTCCACTGCGGTTCCTATGCTCAGGTAGGCTGGAAAGGGATGAGCTCATGGCTCATCACCAGTGCTGCTCCGAAATACGTGTCTCAGGAGAGACCACGGATCTGGGCTGCTGTTGGCTCCCTGCTTTGAACCCGAGCTTCCCTGCTGGGCCTGAGGGCTCCAAGCCTGTCTGGACAGAGATAGCCACACTTTGGTGTAGAGTTAAGACTCCCAAAATGGCTTAAGCAGCAAATATGTCCTACCCCCTGGTTTTTCCAAACAAATGAGAACAATAAAATGACCTTCACGCACGCATGTAAATCCCCCTGCTCTCATTGTCACTGCTGGGCTTCATCAGCGTGAGGAAAAGAGGAGAGGGCTGGCGGGATGTTTGTGTGCAGTGAGCAAGACCTGGTCTAGGGCGACTTACCAGGTCCAGTGGGACGAAATGTGTTTGATGGAAGTGGTGTGAAAGGCATTCAAAGAAAAATCACAGGGTATTTTGGCGTAAGTGCTGGATGCTTTCTCTCTTCTTCCTACATCACAGGCATCACTGCTGAGCAAGACATCCGTGTTCCTGGATAACTTTCTTTAGAAAAAAAGGATAATATACGAAAATACATTGGATATAAGGACCTTTCTTTCCCTTTTCAAAGAGCACTAAGGTTTCTTTTTCTTTGGATGTGTGGCTGATCTTATTTCAAAGTCACTTTGAAATTTTTGGGGGTTGTGGTGGATGAAAAGTTCCTTGGGAAGGAAGAGAGGTTTTAAGTTTTTAAAAAACAGAAAGAAATGCCGAGTGGCATTGCAACCACAAGTTTATTCCTCAGCATTTTCATTTATATTGCTGTTAAAATAGAGACGCTTTTGTGGTGGCAAATGTTGCAGTTTATGACATAACTAAAAACCATTTAGGAATTTAGGCATCTTTAGCTAAACTTTTGTCAGTAGTAATGTGTGTCAAAGCACTAATGTCTGAAAAGCTGAAGCTTTCCCCTGTGTAAATTTTTGGTATTTAACTGGTGATAAAGCACGCGCTTAAACCTAATGCATCATCCTTCAGCAACAATCGGCACTGCCTTCCTTTCTGGAAGAAGTCAAGTTATTTCCTGGTGACATATTCAGAAAAAGAAAGTCAAGAAAATCCTAAGTGCAATAAGACTTTACAGGAATTGACTGTATTTTTGACTTCTCCTCTGTTTCTTACATTTCCAAAGAAAGATTAGGCAGTCGATAAATACGGTACAGTCAGCACAAACATTGTGTTGAACGAGCAGAAATTGGTAAGGAACGGATGCTTCAGTAGCTGCAAGTTTGTCATTGGGAAAGACAGAATGTGTGCTGAATAGAAGCAGTTTTATCAAGGTTCATCTACATGTATAAAAAGAGATGCGTGAGCATAAACACAGTAACAAATGGCGCAGAGAACTAAATCAGATGTCCTTTTAAGAGCAACCGGGGGACCTTCGGTGAAATTGCGGAATAGCTAAAACTCATAAGAGATCAGGTAGGTTCACCTAACACATAACTCATCTGTGAAATTCATAACCACAAGTTATCTCAGTTTTAAGAGCCTATTACATGGCTTCTCCTTCTCAGGTTTACTAGCAGGTTTTTTTCCACATTCCCCTACAGTGCAGACATAGTCGAGCGACCAGGAGCTTTCACGTCAAGTAGTTAAATGCAAGAACAGAGGTGACACGGGTCACAAAGTGCCTATTTCTCTTCAGCACCCAGTGCTGACTTCCGCAGCTGTAAACACCCGTATTCTCTGTCTGTATAGCCAGGTCATATGAAGCCATGTCCTTAAAAGTCAAGGAACTTTTCTGTGATGAGATACAGCCTCTGCAGACAAGGAGAGGCCACTGGAAGTCCTTCTGTCCGTCAAACATGAAGCAAACTCCATAGCGGCTGTATTAATTCATAGAAGCATGGCCAGCAGGTCCAGGAAAGTGATGTTTCCTCTCTGTTTTCCATCTTTGGAGATACTGCAGGCTCCACTGGAGAAATTCCCAGGCAACTCGATCTAACTTTGAAGCTGACCCGGCTTTCAGCAGAGTCTTAGGCCAAATGCTCCTTCCAGCTTAAATTATCCTGTGGTGTTATAGCTGTGGGACAAAAAATTATTTGGAAAAAGCTCCGGTAGCTCCAGACCGTCATTTCCGTAGAATCACAGAATCATTATGGTTGGAAAAGACCTTCACAATCATGAAGTCCAACCGTAAACCGCCATGGCATGCAATGCCCTACCACTCTTTTGAGCAATGCGGGTAAAAATACAGCATCTTCTGGGCTTTTTTGTGTGTGTCTGCTGGGCCAGAGTGCCCGTGGATACTGTCTTGCAGGAAACTGGGCTATTTTAGTGGTGTTTCCAGCAGTTTGGGGGATCAATGGCTAATCATTGCCTGTAGGGTAGACGGGGAAAAGAGTATTGCAGGAAAGTTTGTTAAATGCCATTTCCTTAGGGCTAATTGAGTCCTTAGCTCCTTCTATTTGCAAATGAGGTCTAAAATCTTTACTTCATTCGTGTTTCTCTCTGCTATGCACTGAATTTGGCACCGAAGAAGATGCTAAATGAGCCAGTAGTCCCAGTGTGATGATATCCATCCAACTGAAGAACAGTAGCAGGATGCTGATGGAAAAGGTATCTCTCTTGCTTTCCCCTGATATAGAAACTCACATTTAATTGTTGCAACTGCTGTTGCCGCAGGCCCTGATGTTGGGCAATTATCTGTGAGGTTATCATTTTTTAACCTTGCATCCAAACTCTGAGGATCAGATCTATATTCGGTAGAGCTGCTGCTTCTCGCTAAGTTGACAGGGATCAGTTTGACCTGAGCTAAGCTCCACTGTCATCCGGTAGCAAAGCCTGAAATTTCGGAAATAGCTTAAACGTGTAACTATTGCAAAAGATTTGTAATGACTCTGGTGTATTCTGCTTTGCTGAGGGCCACATCTAAGCAGGCTAAATAACAGTTTAATCACAAAGCTGATTTTAAATGTTTGCTGTTCCCTTCAAGCTGTGACTTTATACTTGTCCTGGAAGCTTGCCGGGGACAGGAAAGAGGTGGCAAAGATTTTTAGGGACTTCAGAGAACCCCCTGAGATCTAGACCAAAAAGTACTCTCAAAATTATTCCAGGCACTAGACTATTTGACGTCAGGGTGATTCATGCAAGGTCGTTGCAATTTATCCTTGTATCTGAGTAGCAAGTGGGAACAGGATGCTGGGGGAAAAATGCTAAATGTCTGATTTTAGTATAAAGTGCAGTCGAACAGAATAATAAATAAATGACTAGATGACTTCTTGAAGAAGAATGGGGGTGAAATAAGGTGGAAGGCACATTTAGAAGAAAAAAAAACCCACACTTGTAAGACATTTGAGAGCGCTTTAATGGATGCTGGGGGTAAAGCTGCCATATGATGATAACCAGCCCAATAGCAAAACTATGTAATAAAGGCGAAACGAGGTATGTAAAGTTTAATACAGTTGAAATATGCAAGCATTTTGTGGCCTAAAATGTTGTTAATGCTTCTCCATCTCCTAAAAGGGGTAGTTAGGGTTTCTACTTAGTTCTAAATCCCACTATTTTGCAAAGTGTTTCTGAATCCCAGTATTTTGCAAAGTGATTTCTTTTTGCTTGCTCTCCCCGCAAGCACTTCTGATGCAGTCTCTTATCCCTCCTGAATTACTGTTTTGCATTTTGTTCGAGAAACAGCATTTGAGTATATATTTATAATGGTCACGATTGGTATTAAAAAATAAATAAAATATTACTTTTTCTCCTTTTTTTTTTAATTGCTCCAATGGTGCCAAATTAACAGTAAATTGACAGAGAAAGGTAAGCAGAGATCCCTTAAATCATAGCGAAGTTTTTTGGCATTCAAGCTAGAAGTGTCTCAATTTAACACATCATTGGTTTGTATTATTAGAAATTTCATTGGTTTGTGGAGCGTATGATGGTTATGCTCTAAAATTGAAAGTACATAGACGCAGGACTTCTCCAGGAGACTGAGCTCCTCTGCGCTGGCTGATCAGTGTGCAGCAGCTGACACGGCTTGTTAATAAGCACAGGCAAACCACCAGTCAAACCCCACTTGCCGCTGTATAGAAAGATTTTTAACAGTACTTATTTTCTTGTTTATAGTTCTATATCAATCACGGAATGGGAACTGAGAGACCAGTAAATGTCATTTGCTACTGTTCGAGTGGCATGAATTTATCATCCGCGTTGCATTTCGTCACATTCATCTATTTCCTTCCAAACAGGAGAAGGGGATTAGTGTAGAAAGTGTGTCTTGAATCATTAAAAAAATGCTTAAAATAGTAACAGATATTAAGCTAGCAAAGTAGTTTGAGTTCATACTTAGTCAGTGTGGTCCAACTTATTTTGCTGTTGCAAACTTTATTGCTTGGTAATAATCCTAGAACTCCTTCAAAATAGGGGAGAGGATTTTACTTAAGTAATAACATTTTGTAAAAGCTTGCTAAACTTGAAGGGGATCTTTGTCTGCTAGCCATTTGGGCTGCCGTTCCCACAGCATTTGACGGTAACTTAACGTGTGTTTATGATATCTGTAAAGCCCTGGCATGATACTTACTCTCTGTTGTGTGCGGGCTGTGCTAAATGTGCCTTCTGCCAGCGGGGTTTATTCGCGTGGTGGCTCCCGTGCTGGGGCAGAGTGGCTGTGACGCAGCCCGGTAACGAGCACGTCTCAATTCTGCCTGCTGCTAGAAGGTTATTTAAGAAGAAGGTTATTTAAGAAATGGTCTTTGCTTGTCCTAGATGGACCAGACTTTCTTATTATCAAGCTCCTGCTTTTAAAGCCTGGTGTTCCTGATAAAGTCCTTGCTTAGTAAAAAAAGAAAAAAAAAAAGTGGAAAACTTCTGCACTTAAGTAGCATATTTGAGTACTAGAGATTGGAAGTGGCTGTTTCTGGAGCCTGAGTTCTTTCTCCAGCTGGTGCCAGGGGTGGCTAAGGAAGCACTAGCACTTTTGCCTTGGGAGGATGGTTTGAGTGAGGGGCTGGATGGAAGCAGAGTTGCAAAGGGCTTGGGAAGCAGAGGAGCAGCAAAGATGCTCGATGAGTCTTGCTGGGGGCAGTTAGCAAATTGGAACCACCTTGAAAATTCTAAATACATATCCTAAACATATGTTATAAACTATTGATATAAATTAATGATACAAGCTAATGATAGAAATAAAATATACCCATTTAATCCATTCCATGGACCAAATACCGTCACTGTTGAAAATGCTCCAGTGGAGCCCCAGTAGTAGGGGGTAGCACAGTGCAGTGCATTGCAGCTTGTTAAAATACTACCACCATCACACAGATGCACTTGGTTGAGGAAATTATTGTGCAGAATAGGCCCCCTAATTTAGAGAATATGCAGTGTGTGGATCATCTCCACTTGTGCTGAGACAAACATCTAGGCTGCTTTCTTAATGGAGCCAAAACTGGGATCTGAGTGAACTGTGCGTGAAAGCAATTGCTCCTCAGCTTTTAATTAGTACTGGTTGAATACTATTAGTTGAATAATGTAGTTGATGAATAATGCCGTTGTCCATCAAATAAATTATTCAATTAATCTCTTTTTTTTCATTATCCAAACAGCTCTATAGATGGCTGCAAATATCCATTGAATAATCTATTAGAATGATACATGGCTTTTCAAATGTGCTGTACAACAAATAATTTTATCTAGGATTCAGCCAAGTTTTCTCTTAATTAAAATTTGCATGTATGTAACAACTATGCCAGAGGAATCACAAAGAATTTAGGTAGCAGCAGGGGCGAGGCGGAAAGAAGTGTTTCTGTTATTATGGATGATTTATGTTTTCCAACTGCCGCAGTCTTGTGTCAGAAGAGTGTGTCAGGGATGCCAGAAGTGTTGAAGAATCTATTTTCTTCTTCTTTTTTTTTTTTTTTTTTAAAAAAAAGAGTTGCTTTTAGAGTGATCTCCAAATAAATCATTTCCATCGCTGCTGTTATTTGTGCTGGGAAGGGATCGCATCCCCATTTTCCCAAACAATTCGGAGGTGCCTCAAGGCCCCTGAACCAGATGTTCAAAAGGAGATGCAAGTCCTTCGCTCTTGCCATTGCATTTCTCTTTAGCTGCCAGAATTTTAAAGGTTAATTTAGATGTTCATGAGGTATGAAATAAGGCAGGCACCTTGGAAGGGTGCGAACTTGGAAGGCAGTCAGAGAAGCGGGATTGATACCTATTAAGGTCATCTGGTTTTGTCTCACCAAAATCAAGTGTCATTGAGTCCAAGTTACTCAGTCAAAATCATTTTTTTAAAGAAGAAAAGGAAAAGACTATCTTCACTTATTCAGGAATTTAAGTCCTGGCTTTTTTTTATGACCCCATGGAAATATTTTGGCAACGACTCACTATCCCTTTGTTTGGAGTATTTATCTCAAAATAACGGAGGCTCTTGATCTAGCTAACTCGGCTATATCTCTTTATAAAAATCACACTTCCTATGACAGCAGATTTAATTTAATGCAAACGAAATTGTGCCTAGGTGATACAATCAGACTCTGTTATGGGAACTCGTATATAATGGCATTCCTTTCCCAGTAACAAAAAGCTTTGCTGCAATGTATTAATATAGAAAGGATTATTTGTTTCACAAATCATTCAGGTCATCTATTTGCTGTTTAGACCTAGTAAGAGGGCTGACACAACCCTGGGGAGAAGGAGACTTTATTTATTTATTTTTGAAGAGTTAAAAAATTAAAAATGCATTTTGCATATGTTAAGTGAGAAGGAGAGTACATATCAATCCCATCAAATACCATTAGCATAATCAGGGGCTGGATAAGAGCAGCAAAGCATCATACCAGGGGGAAAAAATAGTTCCTGAGGTCTTGATACATCGCCCGAAGCAGAGCAGGATACAAAGCTGCACGAACTACTTTTACCCACGGGCAATTTTTACTGAGACTGCCCTTGTGAGCAGCTCTTATTTTATTATTTTTATAGATTCTTTTTCCTGCTTGAATTGTTTATACTGAATTATCTATGAGGATAAATGTCAGAGTGGATTAAGATTAAATTAGGAATTACGTAGTCCAAAACACAAAATAATCTTTCTCCTTCCTTTGCACTCCCTTTTTCTGTTTGAGTTTTTTTTTTTTTTTTGCTTTTGACCTATTAGATGCATGAGGGTACAGCTCCATAGACTGTATTTTCTACTGAATCTCTTACCATTGCATTTTCTGCACAGATAATTTAACTGCCAGTATTGGATCTTCTTCAGTTTTAGTCATCACTCTCTTTGTGGAGTTCCGGAGTTCCTCTTTTCTGCTCGTAATACAGCTGGATGATGTTCCTCATCTTTTTTCCTCTCTTTTTTCTCATTCTGGTTCTCCTACCTTCCAGAGAGCAATGAGTAATTTAGACCACTTGTTATCCAGGGCTGGATAACTCCAGACTCCAGCTGCTAACGCAGCCCATGGAGAGAAGCAGGTAGGACCTAAATTAGGTACCTGCCTTACACTCCTTAACTGCTGCCCCTACATCTTACCCGCGTAGTTATTACAGCCCCACAGATGTTATAAAGTAAAAATGGAGCATGTAAAATCCCCCGCCACCCCCAGGTTAGATGCAGCTTCTTTGCTTATCTGCAAGAGAGTCTTTTCCCTGCCTGCTTCTTTTTTTTCCTGAACTGGGGCTTTTTGCTGTCATTTTCTGTCTCATCTCCTATTTTCTCATCTCTCTCACCTCCCTTCCACCCCCTCTGACATATGCAAATCCTCCGAGTACTTCCCTGCTCTCGCGTTTTATTAAGTCTGTCGTATACACGTGTTTTTCTGCTGCCGTTTCTCGCTGGCCTTGTTCTCTTTCTTAATCCCTTTGCACTGAGATTTAACATAGGCTTAATGGGGTCTGTTTGAAATGGCAAAGTTGTTTAAACACTCAAAATGGTCCCTTGACAGAGCGGGAAGCATTCAGGGAGTCTGGCCAGAGGTGTCTTGTGATGATTGGTATTTCACACATTTTTGTCTCCCCACAAAGCCACCTTTATGCAACTTATTCAAGCAGATCCTATCTCCACGCAGCTTCCAGTAGAAAAAATAAAAATAAAACCCTCCAACTTTAAAGGGTTTTACTGTGTTTTAGTTCTATGCTGCCTTCCTGGTGATGCTGTCAGTGGGGCTGATGCTGCTGAGGCCGCCGGGCTTTCGGCTGGAGGAAAGGCCCTGTGCTGGGCAAGCGACGGCTTTTCTAGGTGTGGAAAAGTCACTGGTTTAAATCCTCCTATTTTCCTGTCCTATCCAGCTGTAAACAGCAGGTTTATTCCACTGAGAAGGGGAGATTTTTGGTCTCCCAGCAGAGTTAGTGCTCAGAGATGGATCGGAAAGGCCTTAAGCTCTGTGAAGCTGTGTATTGAAAAGCAATATATATATACATAGAAAAGCTTTTTATAGATGTCTGTTTTAATGTTATTAATGAAACAGAAAACTCCAGACTGAGCCTGATTTAGCTCAACCTTTGGTGTAGAGTTTAAATGTATACATTTGTCCATGAAAGAGGGATAGTAAAGGATGGCTCGAGCAAGCTGGTTCCAGAGGCAGATAAATCATGCTTTCCCAACCCTATCCTACACTTCCCAGCTCTAAGAACCACAAAGCTCTGTAGATATTTGCTGTCATGCAGACTGTGTCCAGGGAAAGCTGCGGTGTGGCTGGGTTTGTGCTGCAGCCCTCCCATGGCCGAGTGCGATCAGCAACCCGGGACGGGTTGGGAGGCCCCAGCGCCTCTGCAAGCTGCGGGGAGGCAAAATATAATTACTGCACTTGGAACCGGGCCAAGCAAACAGGGCGGATGGCGTCTTCCCGCAAAAGGTGTCCTCTGATCCTGAATATCCATAAAGCAGCCGTGCCAGCGGTGTTGATTTTGGCAGGGATTATCGCCCGCAGCCCGGCCCTGCTGCCCTCCTGCTGTCGGCACTGACCTGATGGGTTCTCAGCGCGTGTACGGAGCAGCTCTCCGGGGTGAGCTTGGCACACCAGAGGTCTCCCGAATCCATCACACGGGCTGCACATTCAACACCTTGACATGGTCGGTACGGGGCCTGGGCTGCTCGGGGTCTCCAGCCTTGCTGCGGCCGAGCAGACCAGGTGCAGCTCTCCCATGTCCAACCCAACAACACTGGTGCCTCAGGAAAGGCGCTCTGGATTTGAGCGCTGGGTTTTGCCCTAAGGAGAAGGAAGTGTTTCTGCCAGGTCCATCATGAGCTCTTTTCTCTTTGCTAGCCCAAAATAGAAGTGCCACATCCTCAGTGACCTTACTCAGGTGTTTCCTATCCCTACACTGAGTCTGGTCTTGCTTGAGCCACAGATCATGAGGTTTGATCAGCAAAGCACCAGCTAAGTTAACCTTCATGAAAGCTTTTTTCGTTCCAAATCTACACCTAGGAGAGAGGTGTTGGCTTAGCAAATCGAAGAGCTAGCTTTCAATGGCAGATGCAGCAGGTAATCATGCTGGCAAGCTGGTGGCACTTTTATTTTACTTTTATTTTAAAGTGAAGTTGAGCAAAACTGCAAGGAAGATGTTGGTTAAAAAAAAAAAAAGAGATAAAAATTGAGGAAGTACAAAATAGTCCCTGCATATCAGCCATAGGATCTCTGTGTTTTGTGTGTGAAGTGTGCAATGCAAACACTTTGAAATTGTACCTGATCCTCACTGGCAATTCTAAGTCTTACTGTAATACAAATAATAACTGGATATTTAGAGTAGATTAGAATTTACTTTTGGATCCATTAGCATTTCTGTTAAACCTGACAAATGATTTAGAGAATCTATATGAATACAAAGTGCCTGCTCATCATATTTTGTGACAGCTGGGTGAATACTTGACATCTTTGTGCTCTTAGAAGAACATATGCAAAGACTCAATTTAATTTGTAGGGTTGAAGGAATTTATTTGCCTAATTTTGAGCCCACTAGCACATGATGGATTTGAAAGTTCAGTTCTAACAGGAGTATAATTGGGTTCTCATTCCACTTTGGAGGAAGTGTGATAGAAAGGATGAGGAGAAAGATAGAGACATGGGAAAAATGAGGTAGGAAAATGAAACTGAGAATACTCATAGAAAAAAAAATCAGTAAGGCTGAAAAATCTTAGCAAGAGAGAGCACAATGAAAGTATTGCACATACAAAAAGAATACTCTTTTCAGAACAGAAAGGGGGAAGACAGAAAAAATAATGTATTATTCTTCTTAATACCAAATGTCTCTTGGCTAGAAAGACTTGAGGCTTTAAAATATACTCACCATGGTAGCTGAAACCAGAGATAAAATATTTAGGCTTCAGTTGTGGGAGGGGAAAGAAAGCGATATTTCTCAAAATAGTTTTTCAAGCTTGGTATGTAAAGGAGCTTGTCAGATGCTAAATCCCACCAGGGTCCTTTGCTATTAATGTCTGCAGTGCAAACCACGAGCTGCCAGGAAAGGACATGGGCTGCCCACCAGGTCCCATGAGGGAACCTGGCCAAGTTAGTGTCTCTGTAGTGTCACTGGGGGCAGATTGACAACCCATATTACAGGTACTACGTGGCCTGCGTGCCTGAGAAGCCCCGGGGTGACCCAAAGGACCAGGTCCCGCCAGATGGCAGATACCTGGTCACAGGACAGACACACACATCAGATTACAGTTGCTGGACAAAGTACATCTATATGTTCAGGTTACACTCCTGCGTTTCAGGATAGCTGGAAGAAATCCTCTGCTTCTGCATCTTTCAAATTTATCTTCTAAAGACTTCTGTTAGTGGGAAAAAAAAAAAAGCAGGAATCTGGGTTTGCTTTCTACCTCTCAGAATTTATATTTTCCTGATTTTTTCTAAACGAATGGGTTTCTGTTGTCCCCGGCTCTTCTATGCCTGGAGTTTTTGACAAGTCCCTTTGCAGCAGCCCATTAATGAGTTCAGCTGAACCTGAGCTGCTTCCAGGCAGCTCTGCTGTTCAGCGCTGAAGGACTCTGTTGACTCACCAAGGTGCAGGTCAGTGCACAGCACAAGGAAGTACTTTCAGCGCGATACTTGCATTTACTTTGATTTATAGGTAAGAACTGCGTTTGCAGCTGTGTCACTGGCAAGTTGCATTAATGCTTCTTGTTGAACGGGAGCTTTTTCATCTCTGAGCTTTGCTAACATTGTCGAATTAAATGGGGTTTTCGGTGCTTTCAATTGTATCCTGATACTCTGTCACCTTTGATCTCTCTGTCCTGTACATATGCTGTAAGCTCCTTAAGGGACAGACTCTCCTCTATATGTGTGTGTCTGTGTGTGTACAAGCATTTTTTTTCTTTACATGACACCTACTATATTATACTCCTGGGTATGGTGGTGTTGTGGAATACAGAAGATAAAACTAATTTCCATGTTCTCCTCATGACATTTAGGAAACCATTTTTGAAAGAAAAACAATTTAAAGTTTGTTTAAAACACAGTAACCTTACAGATACAGCAAATCACCTGAAGTACTGATACGTTTCATACTTCATGCAACAACTTTTGCTTAATCTGATCACTGGTTAATTTAATCCTGTTTTATTTGATTGGCTCCCCTGGAACCAAATAATTTGTATTGTGTTTTCTCTGGTATTTCTGATCATTGTCATTGTTAATTTGATCAGGATTGATTGAACCAGTCATTGAAAATAAATCACATAATTAATCACATGCAGGATTAGAAAAAACAGCTGGTCTGTTGGTTTTTACCTGTTGTCCTTCTTCCTCAGTACCTGCTGTTTGGAATTTCTTTGGAAGGAAGAAGTGATGAATATTCCAGTGCCATCCACATTTTAGTTGTCCATGGAGGGGAGATTTATTTGTCTTTATATACATGTATATGTGTATTTAAAGTGTCTTCATCTCGCAAACCCTATGGTCTCTTCAGAGGCAGGGGGTTGGAGCTGGTAGGACCAAGCCTTTCTTTGGCTGGACCTGATGTCTCAATGATTTTAAGCCTGTCTTAAGGCTTCAACCTGTCATCCACCTCTGGGTTTGGTACAGAATCATCACTACATATAAAAACTAGTCTCTGTTTTCTGTTCTAGTCAGATCTGGATATTCTGGTGTGCAGTTAGCACTTGCCTGAAGCTAGCAGTTACTCCAACGATTGTCTTGGTGTGTGGAGGTGGGACAGGAACTTTCATATTGCAACAAAATCTATTTTGATCCCTATCTGGTGTGTGGAAATGAAATTATTTGGCCTTTAATAAGAAAAAAAAAAAAAAAAAAAAAAAAAAAAAAAAGTAGTTATTTGTTTATGTTTTGAATCTCCCGTCATTGCACTCAATCCTCTGACCAGAGATGGCCATCCTCGCAGGCAGGGCTAGATATTTATAGTCCCGGGCTCCAATCCGGGCTGCACTGCAGCAAACCAAGGCTCCGCCTGCCTTCCGGAGGTGATGGCTGCACAGAGCACACCTGAAACTGCCTCTAGATCTCCTGAAAGCCACAGCAGGTTCAGAGGGGGACACGTTGCCTCTTAAGAGGCATTATGCGCCCTGGGCACGGATCGCTACTGTACGCGCTCATCTTGGGCCGTCGCGAGGCTGCTGCACCCATCGCTGCAGGGCTCAACTCCTGCTCCACCTCCCACACAAGCGGAGGAGGAGAATTAGGAAGATCAGGCTGTAACTTGCTCTTAGAGGTGAGATATCCCCGCTGAAGGTTGTTTAATTATAACTCATCCTTCCCTCCATGGCTTGCAGAACTGAGCATTATTTCAGGCTCACAATAGCCCCTCTCTTCCTCTCCATCACCCTCAGGTTTTTTGCGCTAACAGGAAGTATTTTTAGAAGTGTTTTTGTTTTGAGTCAACTTCCTTGGAGGACAGAGAGTAGAAGCCTTTATACTGGTAAATTTTTATTAAAAAGATATAAAATACAGGATTTTCAGAAGTACGAGTCTTTGGTCAAACTCCTTTTGGTGGTTGTTCTACCCCTACTGAGTCAATGGCCAAAACTAGACACCAAGAATAAAATTCATCCTAAAGGAATAAAAATTAAAGGAATGTAGCACAGTTTGTCGCCAGAAAAAATATTAAGTAGAATGAATTATTAAAGGTACTGATTTATCTTTGCATAGCCAAGGTCTTTAGGGCATCGCAAGTTGCCATGATGAACATTCTATTGAACGTTTGAGTGAGGTGCTGGGAAAAAGTGGGTGGCAATATAATAAAATTTTGGCAGGCTGGCCAGTAACACTAGCCACAGCTAAACCATTATCTGTTTTGGTATAAATTGTGGGGCTGTGGACAGCAAAGCATGTCTAATAGCTGTTTGCTAGATTTATGGCTTGGTGTGCGGTGTGTTTGCCATAAATCTTTTAGAAGGATGATGGTTGAGGCAGCTGAAGCACTTGCGTCAATCTGCAGATCAGTCCTGCCAAAGGAAAAGAGAAGAACCAGGCAACTTCCTACCCATAGCTTGGAGATATGGAAGCAAAAAAAGCAGGATGTAAAAAAAAAAAAAAAAAAAAAGGAAAAAGCAGTGATTGTGTTTCCAGAAAAAGAATATATTAGTGCTCTATTGTAGAAAAAATTAAGCGGCCACCCAGCAACCTGATATGCAATGAACTTTGTGTGCTCTTCAAGCCATGGGTCTGAATGTGAGCGAGGCTGGGCCAGGAGACCGGCTCCCAGAGAGGACCCCGCAGTCACGTCAGGGCAAACAGCGTGACGAGGCTTTAGCTTCCTTTAAGAACCAGCTGGGGAATCGAGCCGGGTTCGAGCTGGTTTTGCACAGACTTGTTGGAATCTTAAAATACATTTTCATCTGTCTGTGCAGGGGAAAAAATAAAGATTTTTAATAAGAACCTTGAGATACATGATTCCAGATTAAAAAGAAATCAAGGTTACTATACTAGGGTTTTGACTGTGGAACATGTATATGTTTCTCCTGCATTGCCCAATTTTTAATGATGTGACCTGACCAATTACAGGAAGAGGCAGATTTTAGATGTTGTCTTCCATGTAAGAAAATGGATGGATTATTAAAATGTATATTGTCTATGAGGGAGGCCGCTCTCTACTCCTGTTTTTCACATCTTAATTTTAGTGACTACATAACTTACCTTCATAAGATTCTTTTACTTGAACACTTGAATAAAATTTGAATAAAGTTTAATATATTTGGGATTCCTTCCCCACTCCTTCAAAATATGATGTGAAATTTATTAATCTTAGTGTACATATCCCAAAGCTAATTGTTTTATCTTGTATATCAGTTTCTCTTCATCTTTCATATGGCTTTTACTTTCAGATTTGAAGAATAAATAAATTCTTGAACAGAAACTCTTTGTTGCATTACAGTAGAAAGGGGACAGCTTTATAAACGTAAAAGCTTTTTTAGTTCTTTTTGAATTATTTACAAATGCTGAGTTAAAGGACAGTAGAGTTTAAATTATGTATTAAATTAGAATCTTACTGATGGACGACTCTCAAAGAAAGTTGACATTTTTAAATTGCTGTGAGCCAAATTCAGCCACAACTAAATATCTCAGCTGATGTTGATGAACTTAAGGCAGTGATAAATTTGGACCTATAGGCTTATTTCTCCTTCTGCTGTGAAAGGTAAGCATGCTGTTTCTACAGTGCTGGCTCTCCCTTTGTTTGAGCGTTGACTGAGGATACTTTGATCCTTTTTATAGAAAAAGATTTCTCTGTTCTCTCTTAAAGAAAGCTTCCCGAGACCTGGATCAGATTATGGAAACTAAAGTGAACACACAAAAGTGCTTGTTAGGAAGTGAAATTTATGTGCAAGCTAAGTGTGCCCTTGATAATAGCCATATTGATCAAGCCAAGTTAATAAATCAGCAATATCATGCAGTACTATTCAACAGTCACACTCTTTTCTTTTTTCTTTTTTTTTTATGTGCCTGCTGTGTAGGCCGAGAACATGCACTCTTCTGCCAAGGAGTGTACTCTGCAATTGAAACATTGAATTCAGGGCGTTTTAATGTAAAATGTCAGCACTCAATACAACAAAAGGAACTTCTGTAGACATAACTTAAAGCAAGAATTGGAATTTGAAGTTTTTAGCTTTTACTTTTTAAATCATTCCTTATTTTATTTCTAATGTTTGAGGCCCTGATCCAGAAAGAAATGGAAAGTCCTGTTTAACTACCTAAATAAAATTCATGGAAGACTGGGAGTTCCACCTCCATGTGAGGAAGAACTTCTTCCCTATGAGGGTGCCAGAGCCCTGGCACAGGCTGCCCAGAGAGGCTGTGCAGTCTCCTTCTCTGGAGATCTTCCAAACCCACCTGGATGCCACCCTGTGCCACGTGCTCTGGGTATCCCTGCTGGAGCAGGCGGTTGGACTAGATGATCTCTAGGGGTCCCTTCCAGCCTCAGCCATTCTGGGATTCTGTGATCTTCTTCTGTGGACTGGATATTGGTGCCTCTGCTCTAAGATTCCTGCAGAACCTCTACTGAATGTGTGCTGAGCCGCACTCATTCTGTGTCGCATCCTACTTGCCCATGTTGCATGTTACATGATTTAAATAGGCAGTTCTGGACTGATTTAGAGTTGATTTTGGGGCACAAATGAGAATTAGGGTGTTGAGTGAAGACTGGCTTGATGTTGGTGGGGAGAAGAAAGGCCAGACAGCATCACCCCCATGCACAGCAGCAGGGTTCGGGGCAGCGTACAGGCCACGCGCCTCTCTGGGAGATGGACCTGGCTGCACTCATCAGTGCCTTCAAGGCTGCACTATTAAATTCAAAGTGAGGGGTGTCTTTAAATCACCGGGAATACTGGAATTGATGCAGATGGCACCCCACTGCTGAGTGATGTGTCTTGCCAGAGGCTACACCTCGCGCTCCAGAGCCTGCGCTGGCTGGTTGGCTCCTTGCTGGATGGAGTTTAAGACGCCACTATTGAATTATTCTCTCAACTCGAGAGGGAACTAAGACTTCTTTTGTCTGCTGGGCTGGGCTTCAGCATTTTTCCTATGAGTTAACTATATTATTCTCTTTCTTGCTGCTCCCACATTAGCTTTGGAAGGAGAAAAACAACGCTGTGTCATAGCAGAATTGCCTGGTAATGGAAACTGTAAGGTAGATGAGTTCTTCTCTCCACCCATGAGCAAGTTCTTGAATGAGGTTTTACTGCAGGACAGCTCCCTCTGTTTCTTTGGCACACAGGCCTGTCCATATCTTTTAGGTTTTTAATACATTACATTACCTTCCTCCCTTAAAACAACAGTATTTCCTTTCTGCAACTCAGCCCAGCAAGCCGGCGCTAGGGACATATTTCTGTCATCGTTGTATCTTGAAAAGCGGTTCATCTATCTTCACCAGCTTGTTTGGCCGCTGACCTACATTCAGAAATAAACTTGGGATCGTGGCCAGCTTAGTAGGGGAATTTACTCCACTTTTGAGGACCCGTCTCTGTGTGGTTTCGATTTCACGTGCATGTCTCATGCATACACGTACCTGTTTCATATAATATTTTGCAGTGTGTAAAACCGGGGGTCTCTTTGGGGCAGAGACCACTGGGTTTCTTTGACCCATTCTGGCTGAAATCCTCAGCAGAGCAAACAGCAATTACCTGGTAGAGCGAGTCGTACCTACGAGCTCTAAAAGGAGTTCCCTCATTAAATTGAAGTTGCTTTTACCCATGACAGGCTGCAAAACCTGAAGCTGTGGGAGGGAGTATTTCCCTCTATGCATGCAAACGCCTCAGCCTTTTTATTTTCAATGGGGAAAGAAAATAGAGTGGGCTGCATATTGGATACATTATCTTAGTATTAAGCTGCCATTCCCAATCTCTTTTGGATAATTGGAACAGAGAATCGCTACTTCTCATCCATCACTTTAAATGAAGGCCTTAGTAAAATAATTTTGGTTGCCGGGAACCACAAATACGATCCCTCTATCCAGATTAGTTCTTTTTTGTTCATGAAACTGTTTGAAGAGGCTTTAGCTCTCTGAGCTGTACCAGGATATATGTCAAGACTTTTACAAGCCTCTTGGGAAGCGGCTCAAATGTGTTTGTAAGGACCTCCCAGGAAGTACTGTGTGTTACAGAGTCTGGGGAAAATTTTATGGGAATTTTTGTTGTATTTTTGTTGGCGTGGGCATTTTTTTAATTCCATCACCATTACTCGTAGTGCTTGTAGTACCATGGTTGGTTATATGTTTTCATTCATGCAGAGGTCTTACTTAAATATTAGGTCTTATTTTACCCATGATTCAGAAAACTTGGACTTAAAGGCAGGCTTAGTTGCAACTGTGCTCCCAAGCAGCTGGTAGTAACCAGGTTACCTTCTGCAGTATGGACTGAATCATTAATTCTGTCTCCAGGACCAGCTGATTGCTGTGAACTCGCAAAGTCTGAGCATATTTTGCATAGCCCCATGAACCTGAAGGTTTGGAGTGCTTTAATTTAATAGGATTCAACCTACCAGCTGTACACCAATTATTGCTGACTTTGGGACATCGTTTATGACTCTCTGAGCAAAAATAAAAAATTGTCAACCAGGCGACTTGTCTCTGCTAGCCTTGCATGACTCGAAAATGGTTCCACCTTGCTCTATTCAGCCCTTACATCTGCATTTCGGCTAATTTGCTTAGGACTGGGAGACTGCTACCATCAGCGTCTGCTTGTTGTTGTGTAAAAGAGCTTGATGAAAGGACCCCCAGTTTTGCTTCAGAGGATCAAGCGGGTCCCAGCTTTTTGTATGTCTGGAGGGAGGTAACAGGAGTCCCTGTGGAAGGTGGAAAGAAAGAACAGTCAGATCTGAGTCAGTGGTGTGGAGAGGTCCAAGTAGAAGGATGGTCTGTGTTCCCCAGGGGCTGGAAGGGTTCCCAGCTAGTTCAACAACAGAGCAAGCAGCCCGTGAGGAGGCTTTGAGGTTCATCACCAATGACTTGGGGTCTTCATGTACTGCAGATGTGCCTTGCAGGCACTCATTTATAAACTCTGCAAGTTATTTTGATGATGGAGGGTGGAAGACGTAGTTGAGAAGAGCTCCCAAGTGCTGGTTAACACATCGGGTTTAGCACTATGCTAAACCTATTGCATCTGTGTTGACCATAGAAACCTAAATTGGTGATTTGTAGAAAACAATAAACATGAAGAAAAAATCCTTTTCATGAGGGCTTCAGTGCACTTCCAAAATCTGAGCACCCGTTTAGTTTTCTGTCTCAATCGTCCTTCATAAATACAGGATGCTTTGCCCCCTGCAAAATGGCACCTCGTGATTACTGTTTTAATTCAAGATGTACTCTCCCACAGCGAAGGGCCTTTTGAATTCTTTTGAATTGCTATGGTGATGTTTAGTGGTTGATTAATAACTTCAAGGTGTTAACCTCAGGTAAATTAATTACGTTCTCAAGTGGATAGGAGAAAATCTGCTCTTGTTGGAGGATGCGGTTTTTATTTATATTTGTTCTGTCAATTAGTTGCATTGTGGCTACATGTGTCTGACTTTTGTTAGTCACCTCTCTGCCTGCTTGTCAGGGGGTCTTTGCTAGAGAGAGCTGTGATGGAGAGGGAAAATGGACCAGTGAGAAGGAGGAACAAAATGAGAATTATTAATTTTAAAAAGTAAAGCAATTTTGCTTTTCTTAAACCATTTGGACTAGAAATTAGAACTAAGCACTATTACAGGAAACTCTTAATTTTAACAGTTGTTTTAATTGAGTATCAAACACACTAATTCTTAAGAAATTCAAAACATAAGCAAGGACAGCTTCCAAAACTCTCTTCTGCTGAGTGTATCTTTGCCTATTACCACAATTGGAAGTTGCAGGCATGTCATGAAATGTAAGCTGCAGCTGAGAATTAAGATTTGCTCCTAACAGTTATTTCAAATAAAAGGGGGGAAATCCTCAAATTTGAATTTTGTGCACTTTATCTGCAAGCAAAAATACAGATTAAATGTTTTAGGGTCACTAAAAAGACTCACATAATTGATTTTGCAATCTTTGTAGTCTTTGTAGTTGTGAATTTTGAACAATGAAGTAGCCAGTGCTGCTATTGACTAGGTAGGCTTCAAAAGACCTTTTAGAAACCTTCTTGTCTTATCATGTAAATAGACATTTGGCAGTATTTTAAAATGTATACCCAGAAGATCTTTTTAATGCTTCTCCTTTTTCATGTGTTTCTTGTTTAATTCAAACAAGCAACTGACATGAAAGCTGAAGATAAAAGTGTAACAGTACAATTAGTTTCTGTGAAGTCTGCTGATCACTAATGGAGCACATCTCTTCGTCTTACACAGTTAGCATAATACAGGCCATTTTTTGGTCATTTGTGTGGTATGTTAAAAGCATCAAATAGACTGCTATCACGTGCC
Source organism: Crypturellus tataupa (assembly GCA_034781795.1). Taxonomy (NCBI): domain Eukaryota; kingdom Metazoa; phylum Chordata; class Aves; order Tinamiformes; family Tinamidae; genus Crypturellus; species Crypturellus tataupa. The sequence continues at coordinate 2,248,207 of JAWLRI010000412.1, forward strand.
AGGGTTCGTGGACATGGAGTTCTCCTGTTTGATAATGCTGGAAATAATTTTGCTTTCCAAATACGCGATCAGTAATTGCTGCAATCAGATCAGAGGCATGCAACATTTACAGTGTAACTCTTTGTATATTAAGAAAAATAATGCAAAAGTAGATCAGAGTGAATAGATATAAAAAATACAAGGAGTTTAGTAAGATGATTTTCTGTTTCTTTCACATGGTAGTTAGACTTTGCTTTATTAATCAGTGTTGTGATTTCGTACCAACTGGTCTTCCTGATCGAATAAACACAAGTTTAGGCTTACAGTTTGAAAGCAATGGGCTGGACTTATGCATTTAAACACAGTGGTTTAAATTTCCAGTTAAGAAACAGGATTTGTGAGTATTTTTGGTGAAAATGTTCTCACAGAAAAACTAGCACGTGGTGGACGCAGGCTAAAAGTATTTATTTACTGAGAGCAAATCATCAAATCTCTGGTAAGAAGAGGCTTTGCATATTTTTTTTATGTTTTTATTATTAGTTTTATATTTTTAAGTGATCAGTATTGTATTATTTTACATTATTATTATTTATTACTGTTCAGAGCACAGAATTGAGGGTGCAATCTGGGTGCAGACTCCACCAGTTTTATATGTATATGATGCATATATCTGGTGCATTTATATGTAGCAGATTTATATGCATCTGCTCTAGTCTGTTGGAAAGGTAATTTTAAGTTGCAAAAAAAGGAAACTGTATTTTTGTAGGATTTAGAAGAGCTGTAAGTCATACTCCCTTTCTTACCCGTTCTGTGCAGAACATATGGGCTGTTTTAAAATGATAGCGTGTGCATGGCTCTGTATTATTTAAGCTGCAGGAATAATGTTTTCTTATTTTAGACTGACACTACTTTGGGGATGTAACAAAGTTACACAAGATGCTGCACATCTTGACAGTGCCGCACAGTAGTGTGAAATGCATATCCCAAGCCCACTTGTAAGATTCAGTTCATACAGCAAAGAAATGCAACACGCAGATACTGCACATGGGTCATGGTGCGTTGCGGGGTATGACCGGAGTTAGGCATCCTCTTGCCCTTGGATGATTTAGAAAAAGTGTCCAGTTCACCATGTTACACTGGGATAAATAAAAGGGTCTCTGAGGAAAGTATCGTAGCTGTTTTGTAGGCAGAGAGCGATGGAGCTGCTTTTTCTTCCTTTCTTCTATGTCTCGACTGTCAGCCATGTAGAAGGGAGAAGATGCCTGAGAGGAGGCAGTGGTTTTGGCTACTGTAGAGCAGTTTAACTACATGCAAAGTAATATCACTACCATAAACCAGTAAACCAACAACAGCAATATTTCCTCCTCTGTCAAAGACTTTGTGCAATGTTAAAGTGAAAAGTGTTCAGTCTTTTCACAGGACAATTTATAAACATAAAGCATTTCAAAATTGAGATTTATTTCTTCTGCTTCTGCCTTTCTTCGCCACTGAGCGCAGCACAAGGAATCTTAACCTCTTGCTTGTTGGTGTATGCTCTCATTTTTCCTTTCCTGCTTCTGTTGCAGAAGTTGTAGAAGGTTTGAAAAGCTAAAAGTGGAATGGAAAAGGGGACAGGAGAAGGAAATGTGTATCTAAAACCTGGTATCATTTTTCCTTGGTATCAGCAAAAAAAAGAAAAAAAGAGAGAGAGAGAAAGAAAAAAGAAGTAATTTAAAAAAAAGTATTTTTTTGAAAAAGATTAAAAAAGAAAAACAGCAAATCCACTTGGATAGCAACAGAAAATTCACACTTCGAGATTCCCTGGTAGGAAGTAGTGTAGAGCTACCTCTCATCATCGCACACGTCTTTGTAGTGTAGAGCATTTTGGTGGGGAGAGCACTGCAGTGCCGTGTAAACCTCATCCGTTGATGGAGTTTGGACTCCATACCCCCAGCTCCCACCACCTAAGGGCATAATCTCAGGGGGAAAAGGGGATTAGTGCTAAGAGATATCAGAGACCTTTGGATGAGGAGAGAGGGAGAAAATGAAGGAGGAACCTTGGAAGTTGGGTGCAGTGAGCATTGAAGCAGGGCAGGGATGCCCACCAAGGTGTGAACAGGGACAATTCATGGGTGACTGTGGTACCCAAGATGGGGAAAAAGCCCATGGTGTTGACAGAGCTGGTGCCGGTCCAGCGTGGCCCCACGTGTTTATGGAGCCAGGCTCTGTGTCCACCTCAGAGCTAAATTACTCCCAAGCAGTGGCTGAGGCTGGTCTCTTCCTCGTGGCTTTAATCCTCAGGCAGTAACAGGCAGCTGGTTTCGTTTTCTCCTTTCAAAGGTTCTGACACCGGTAAAAAGAAAGCAAAAAAAAATAATAATAATAAAGAAAAGAAATGCAATGAAAAGAAAAACAGCTTTTAATCTTCCAGCGTTGAAATAGGCTGTGTTAACTAAACGAGAGCTGGTGGAGCACCTGCCCTTGCTACGAGCCTCTTCTCCGCAGACACACGTGTCTCTCTGGACAGAATACACAGAGCTGCAGAGGTGCCTGCTGAGCAGGGACACCCCTGCAGTCCAGTGTCTGTCTGGAAGCCCTCGGCCTGCATCTCCCCATATGGTTAGTCAGCTCCGATCCTTCCCCTGCTTTGCGGTTATCGTAACGTGCCTGAGGAGGTGCCAGCAGAGCCACTTTTGCAGCCAGTGACTGTTATGCTGCCTTTTTTTTATTGGCATTCAGTTTTAAGGGCTGACAGACAGTAAATAGTAAGACTTCTCTTTACTGTTCTACAATAATTTGTCCTACGGTTGTAAATAAGTGTCTCTTCCTGCCTTGTGCTAAACAATACTCACCATTTTCGAAGAGACTGAGCAAACAGAACATTGTCCCATTTTTTTATAAGCTGTGACTGAACAGATATTACTGTAGTTGTTTATTATTTTCACATTGCAAGAAGCAACTTACTTTCTGAAAAGGCTAGGTTTTTTTAATGATGGTTTTATTAAATTTCCAGAAGTATATTCCAGTGTATTCTCCATGCAGATGTTTCATGTCAGCCTGGAGAAAAATGCTATGCAAAGACCTTCAGATATCCTTTTGGAGCGAGCAACAGGCCACCAAGCAAAAAAGCGACTTGCTATGAAGAAGAGTTGATTATTCCGTGCACTCCTAACATTTTTATTCCGTTTTCCCCTCTCTCTGGCAGACCCCGTGCATTGCCAAGACTGAGAACCAGCCCCAAGGACTCGCCACCAGCGTTCGGTGGGGACAGACCCCCATCAATCAGTCGACCCCCTGGGACACCGATGAGCCGCCCTCCAAGCAGATGAGGGAGAGCGAAAACCCAGGTATGTTGCTCAACCCGTTTGTAATTGTACAGGGGGGAAATCGTTCGGGACAAATTCAGTGCTCCATTGACCTCTGTAAATTAGACTTCATTATGGGCCCCTTCTCATTCTTGAGCTGTTTTTTCCTCTTTTCCTCCCATTGTAAAGACCCCTCAGGTTGCTTCTGTACTGGGGCTAATATAAATCTATTGAGAGGCCTGCAAGTTCATTAAAGGCTTTTTCTCCTTTTTTTTCCTCGCCTTCTCTACCCTCGCTAAAGCAAAAAGGCCCCGTGTGATACTTTAAGACCTCTTTTATGCCCAGAAATGGTTTCCAGCTCCCAGGCACGCACCGTGCATTGTGCCGCCACGCCGGGTGCCTCATTACAGAAAAATATATATAAAATTGTAAAAACGTGACGCGCGTCACCCCGCGGGGGCTGTAGCAACGGCGGTGGCATCGCGGTGGCGGTTGGAGGGGCAGTGTCGGTGGCGGGAGGAAGCAGCGCGCGCCGGGGCTGGTCCCGCAGGGCGTGCGGCGGGTGTTCGCGGGCCGTCTCGGGGCTCTTTTCC
>JAWLRI010000412.1:2252769-2298040 GCA_034781795.1 Crypturellus tataupa
AAAGGTACGCGGGGCCCGCGCCGGCGCGCGGCGCCTCCTCCGCGCCGGGACCGGGGCGCGGGGCGGCTCTGGGGAGGGTGGCAAGCGGCCGATATCTACCGCCCGCACCCACCAAGCCGCTGGGCCCTTTGGAAACCCGTGTTCTCCTCCTCCGCTTTCCTCCCGGGGCCCTCCCTCTCGTTGAGCTGGTTTCTGGCTTCGTTGGCGGCGTTTTCCCTCAAAAAACGGCACGGACGCGCCGCGTGCTGCGAGGGCAGAGCGAGAGGCGGCCCGCAAGAATATAAATGCAGACCTATCAGCGAAATCGATTGCATTGATTTAAAAGAAAAAGAAAAAAAAAACAACTCGATGGCTTCATTAAGTCAGCGATATTTTACATGTACATCTGTATTCAGGCACAGCCCACGTGTAAATTATTTACTTGCCACAAGCTATTAAGTCTATAGCTCTGTACAGAGACGAGGAATCTCCATTAAAAATGATTAGGCCAATAAGTCTCCCTTCTTGTTACATAAATTGTGCCTCAGTATTTGCCAGACATCTCTCTTCAAAGGGACTTAAGGCACAAGCTCAGCTGGGCGTTTGGGCTGCTTTTACATTCGTAAGTCCAAACCCTTATATCCGATGCCAGTGCTTGCAGCATGGTGCTCCTCTGAATTTGTCTTTCCTTTAAAATCTGGATGGACTTTAAGTGATACAAACCTGGGCAGGTAGCTGGAAATTCAGAGACAGCTGCTCTGTAAGGTTTTTGTTGTTTTTTTTTCCCTTAACAAAAAATAATAATAATCTCTGCTCCTCACAGCCACCCTTCCCCGTTCCCAGCGCTGGATGCTCAGACGTATGATCAAGTTAACGCAATTTAAAGGCTTATGTGGTGCCATGTGCAAATATACAATACAAGGGAAAACGCATAAGCTTAAACCACTTTCGCCGTGGTAATTTGATCACATATCTGAGCCCTACTGACACTAACCTAGTGAGACAAATGAGCGTGTCAGCGACTGCACACTGGAGGTTAGGAAGGCTCTTCAGTGCCTCGCATGCTCAGGGCCGGTAGCATCAGCTGTTATTTACTCTTCCTCCGTCAATTAACCTTGAGCATATCTCAGGCTACCAGGTGAAGCAGACTTCAAATCGGCGCCTGAGCAAAAAGAGCATAAAATCGGCCTGTGAATATTTGATTTGCAAAGTCTTAATCAGCGCTGTGGCGTAAACCACTGCGAACCGTGCTCTAATTGTCCAAGCTTTGCTGAGCGTTCAGGAGATCCAGGTTTGCTTGACAGCTTAAGAGGCAGCAAGTTCTTCATTAAGGTGAGGGAGAGAGTTCCTGGAATATGCCAGGCACATCAGAGCAGGCTCCGGTCTGGTACTTGGAGACCTTTCTACCTAGGACAGGCTCATCAGTAGAATATTGAAACGAGCAGTATTTCTAACTGCTGACACGTTAACCATATCAAACCTTCTGTGTTGCAGCTTGAGAGCTGTTTTTGCCAGGTAATAGCTAGCTTCTCTATGTATGATCATGAGGTTTTGACTTTTTCAAGTTCCTGCAAGGGTTAAAAACCAAGCACATATGAAATAATGAAGCATGTGTGTACAAGTGTCTCCTCAGCAGGACTTGTTTTACAGGGGAAAAAGTAATCTTCCTCCATTTCTACTCTTAAAAGCCCTTACTTCCAAAGCTATAAGTCTTCTTGTCAAAGCTAATGTCAGACAAGATATGCATTATTAACTGTTGGGTTTGCTTGTGTTTAGTTTGGTTTCTGAAAGAGAGAGGAAAAATCAGGAAAGAGAAAGCAACTGGGTTTGGAAACCAGACCTTAAAACCTGACTAGGATAAGATTCATAATGTAAACCTTACGGATTTCAGTGTGGCTCAATTTTCAAATTATTTTTTGGTTTAATTTCTGCCCTTAGGGATTTCAATCTCTTAAAGCCTAGCTCATTTCACAATCTTACATGACAGACATATTTCTCCAGGAAGGAATAGAAACTCTGAGACAATACTGAGCTCTTCAAATATACAAGTTGAAACTAGTTCTCTACTAGTTTTATTTAAATTTTCTCTCTCTCTCAGGGAACTGTGACCAGTATTAGAATAAGAGCCACTGCTAATGGCCTTAAGATCTATCTCATTATCCTGAGATACTCTATATTATTATTTCACTTGACAATCCAGTCTTGTACAGGTTTGAATAATTACCCAGCTATCCCCTAAGTGAAAGAGCACTTCTTGATGGTTAATATGATAGGGTTTCGTATATTTTTAGACTTTATTAGTGAGCTGATTTGAAATGTCATGTTTTATTTCCCATAATTATGTTTCATTTGGCTGTGTATATGCTGGGGCGATATTCTAATGTGTTCATTCAGCACTCGGTTTCTTTTCTGGCTGCTTCCAAATAAAAGTAAACAAGTTAAGAAGTCATCCAAAGTTGAAGAAACTGCTGCTATGTGGTTTCACTTGCAACAGGTCAAGAGATCTCACTTACATGACTGAAGGAGCCTTTGCAAATATTTTTGCATGGATTAGAGATGTTATTTGTCTGGATGGGTAATATTCTGTGAAGAGACATGCAATCATTTCTGTAATATATTAAATAAAAGGGTTAAGTTTAGCTTCACAATCCATTTACTTAGTGAATTTATAAAGCAGTCACATTATGGGAGACATAAATAACATTTCAAAGTAATTATTGCTTTTAGCAATGTGTGAAGACCTGTAGAGCTGCATTATGAAATGGACGGGATTTCTTACCATACACGATGAACAGTAGTTTTGAAATACTTCTAATTTGAGCTGTAGTTGCCCTTTGGATAGTTTTAACAGCAAATGTCCCTAGTTATCATCAAAAGCTACGACACTTTAGCACAAAAATATTAAATTAATATTTTAGAATAGAATCACCCATTGTTTAAGTCTTGCTCTTCAATGTAAAGATAAGCAACACGGGAATCAACAAAGCTGCATATTCAGGGCAATGAAATCCAATTCAGTTAAGGCAACATAGAGAAAAATTGATCTGGGTGATGAAGGATTGAAAGAGATTGGTTCCCTTGCAGAAATAATAACTGAGATTTAGCCCTTAATTTTTTTCACAGAGCAGTCTGCTTCTCTATGTTTAAGGCTCATAGTGAATCCAAAACTGAACCCTTGGTGAATAGCCCTACCATACATAGGGCATAAAAACTCCATCCTGAACTTTGAGAACTGGTCCACATTTAAAAAGAAGCTTTCTTCATAAATCCAGTATACCTTCAAGTACAGATGCTAACATAAAGAATGAGGAAAATAGAGTTCTTTATTGTAGTACTTTCTCCTGCAACATAAAATTATCTATGGAAGTTAAGGGTTTTAATTTGTGAGTGTTGATGGATAACACTGGTGTTTGTTTCTGTAGTATTTTTGTTTTACATTTTTTTTACAATCTTTAACTAGTGAGAAAAGAAATCAGATGCTAATTAGTGTTCTGAATGTAATGACTGTGGCATCATAACAGTATCAGAAATAAAATCTGAATGTTAATCCTTGTAACACTAATTCCTTAACACTTCATTTTCAAGCATCACCAAATACCATGAACTAAACAATAAGAAAACTACAAATGAATACTCTTGCATCATCACTTATTGATTGTACCTTTCACACTTGACTTTATTGCATTGGAATTCTCATTAGGCCTCAGACAATATTTACTTTCCTTAATCATGAATTGTAACAAGGTAGACTACAGCATTTTGTCAATAACCATCAACTTTTTTTTGCAAAAGTGATGCTCACTTATTTAAGGCAGAAATTCCAAAGGGACTTCAACTTGACCTGGATTCTGTGCATGTGCTTGGCGTTAGACATTAATGTGGGGCAGAAGAGGATAAATTCCAAGTGCAAACTAGTATTTGGAATTCTAATAATGTTAATGAAAGGACATTGTATGATAAAGACTCTAGGAATCTCTGTTCTTTACCTTGCACCAAAGTGCCTGGGTAACCCTGGGAATATATCTCTTATTTTTATATCCACACGCATGTGTGTGTATGTGTGTGTATATTTATTTATAGATTTATGTATATGAATTTACATATATAGAGAAAGAGAACTTGCAAGTGATTGTGGGTCTGTAAGTCTACAGTAGAAATAATAATGCATTCTAGCTTCTTTTTCTTATAGAAGAGCTAGGTTAGCATGTAAACCTGTCAACATGGTGCATGTTCTTTCCACTGTTTCCTTAAGATAGTCTTGATCTTATATCTGTACCAATAACCAGTGATGCTTTGTAGGCTCAGGGATGGTGGCAACGTTTCAGAGCGCCAGTGTCCTCACCACCCAATACTGAACTAAAACAGAACTGCCTGAACAGATCTTCTAAAATCAAATCTTTTCCAAAATTAATTACAGTTTTCTGTTATCAGAATAAACGTGGGGGAATTGCGGAGTTGATGAGGTTAGCTAAGACATCAGCTGAGTGGGATTGAAATACGCTTCATCATTTTGTGTTCCAGCTGGAGTGTTCTCAGGAATTCCCGCCCTGTCTTTTAATGCCACCGTTGGTCGGGTCACGACAAAAAGAGATTTAGTGCATTGAAGAGTCAAAAGAGAGCTTGTAATAGCCCGAGAACATTACCTCGCTCAACACACAGTGTAAGGAAGGTCACCGGATTCTCCTTTGACTGACAGCTCTCAGTATGCGAGTGACTTACGGTTTCGTAGCTTCAGCTGCAACGGGAGCCTCTCATATCTACCGATATTTTATGTGCAATATTGTAGAAAAATTATGGGGTTACTAAAATGAATTAAAACATTGTGAACCAGCTCTGAAAACTCATCTACTCCCTGCTATTTATTTTAGTAGCTTTTTAAAAAAAATAAGCACCAGATATGCAACTTTAGTTCATCTGTTCCTGAAAGCACAGAGCTAATAATTTTGATTTTATTCGAGGAAGTGATACTCGGTCATCACTTTCCTGTCCCCTTAGGTAATTAGACAATGATACAATTAAAAATGTTTTAAACATCGCATATAGCTCCTTCCCACCCTAGCTCTAAGACCTAGCTTGCTTACAGTGTGGTTTCTTAACAAATTTAGTTTTGTCCGTTTTAGTGGCTGCTAAATGCACTTAAATAAGTCTCAGAGGAGACATATCTGAGTTCTGCTTAATTACTGTTTATTCTCCCTTCCCTACAGCATTGCACGCACAGAGAGCAAAATGTTGCAGGGGCCAGATGATACCCTAAATCTAGGCTCCCCTTTGGCTCTGAATGCATAAGCAGGTAATTTTCATAAATATGAACCGAACAGTTGCTGAACCGATGTAACCCGATGTCATTAAAGCAACTTCTTTCTCTCACATTTTCTGGACAACTTCATACTGGGCTACCTATCCATCCAGGTGAAGCCTGTTCCAAAAATCCCTTACAGAGAGCTGGAACATGTTTGGCATCATATATCCTTCCAAAACACTTACAGAGTCTCTGCTCTCCTTTCAAGGCTCCTTATGTTTGATTTCTGCCTTCTCTGACCTTGTCTTCCCTTGGTCCTCTGTCTTGTGCGTTTTCTGATGCATATTTGGATGCATCCCCTGTGTGTTCTCCCAGGCTCACGTACCTGTTTCCTTTCATGCTGTCCTTGCATGGGCTGAGTTTCTTGAGCATCCAGTTTTCTCCCCAAGTTGGGTCTTCCCTTGACTTTCCCATGAAGACTTCTCCCCTCTTGCAGTGGGATATTTCCACTTTTTTTTGCTTAAAAAGTAGAGAGTCAAATTCTCGGCTGCTGCAAGGAGTCAGCAGAGGTTGGGAGCTTCATGCTAGGTTAGAAAAAGTCTAAACAGATCTGTGAAACAGAAGCGTTTCCAAACAGTAACTTTTCTTACCCTGCTGTGCTTTGAGATTGCAGACAAGAAGCTCTCGGTGAGGTGAGGTCGGACTTTGAGCTGTAGTCAGTAATAATAATGTTAATGATGATAATGATGATAATGATAATAATGATAATAATAATAATAATAATATAAGCCTTACATTATACTTCGCATCTTAAAAGTGCAAACCCATAGTTTTTTAAAAAAAAACTTTGTCTTGAAAACTTGAAAATAATTTGTAATACAGAAGACAAAAGGACTTTGGCTGAAGCAAAAGCTAGAATACCTGCCATGAAATGAGATTTGGAGTAATGTCCAACACTTCTGCGTGTTTCAGCCGTCTTGTATGTTCACAGGACAAACATTATGAGGAAATGAAACATTGTCATTTTCTGTGTTCACAAGCATTCGTCATAATGCTTTTTGTTTCCCTCTTTTTTTCTCTTTTTTTTTTAAGTAGGAAATAATTTGGAATGCAACGTGACTGATTCATGCAAAAAGATTTTTCCAGCAATGGACCTACCCGTGTATTTCTGTACATAGTCACAACGATTTGCTACTTAGTTCTGTCTGCACAGTAGGTTGCTGAAGTTTCTTTTATTCAGTCCAAGTTTTGTTCCATGTGTATTCAGGTTTCTAGTAGCAGGGATTTTGTATGTAGCTCTGATTGCAATGTGTACAAATCGTGGCATTTGATTTCCTGACTAGATATCCTGTAAAATGTCACCCAATGTAATCATGATTAGCGAGTAGGTACATAAGTTTGCAGGAATGATCACTTATGGACAAAATTCCATGATTCAGATATGCAAACAAAGGCAGCATAACATTTTGTCAGTAGTTCATAAAATTGCAACATAAGAAAAATATTTACTCTTTAAAACCCTCCATTGGAAAAATCCCTGGAATATAAACAGAGTCAGGACATTCAGGATTTGTCTAGGAGTACAGACAGTATCATAGACATGTGTATACATGATTAAGTGTGAATTTCACTACCCAAGATACAAAATACCTAGCAAAATTTGCAGTGTGACAGGGTAATACTTTCCAAGGAGCTACAAGTGAGATTTGCAGGTTTAACTAAAGATTTTAGACAGATCTGCTTATTGGTATTGCAACACTAAGGCACAAGAATGTAGGATTCAACAAATATTGTATTTAATTTGTGGTTCCTCTGATTTTTTAGATGAAGGTAAAATGTGTTTTGTCCATTAGCCTGCACACTGAAGTATTTGGGTAAGGAGAGGAAGACAGTATGGAAAGCACAGAATTGGCTAAAATTGAAAGGATCTTAGGAGAATATTAGAGCGATACTCGTTAGACTTCACTGATTGGTAGAAGATCAATATGCAACGTCAAGCTCAGTCCTTCTGCATGAGCCTTTTCTTGTGACGAAAAATGAAATGTGTCTCGTGTTCCGGAGCTGAAGATGCTTTTTAAAACCAGGAACATTTTGCACAAAACACTACCATCCTGTGGAAAGCAGGCTGAGGAGCAGTGGCAGCAGCTTCCTATTGCTGGTAACCTAGGAAATAGGTGATGCTGCTCTCTGCCTTTTCCCATATTCTGCATGGACTTGGTTACAGATGCGAATTTTCTATAGATGATTGAATTTACTGGAATTTAGATGCTTTTCCACTACAAGTTCTTCCCATAGCCAAACTGTGCTGTTTTAGGAACCATCAGCTTTGGGTTTTTTTTGATATTTTTGTAGAATGGTTAGAGCTCCGATTTGGAAGCCACATGGAACATGTAAATACAAAGGCACTTTCAGAAAAACTTGGATAGCAGTTACCTTTAGTAAGAATCAGTCAAATAATTCAAGTTTCAGTTAGATGCAGATTTTCAACCATCAGTGGGTATAGAATCCATGTGCTATGCATGTGATAACAAATACGGAAATCTGTCTTGAAGAGAGGGTTTTGAATCTCTCTTGAACAGAGTTTTATGTTCCTTCAGCTCCAGAGTAACAGAGTTCCACCTGGATTTTATTTGCTAGCATAGGGGAAAGGCAAATTTGACATTCTGTCCAAGGATCTGTTATTCAAGGACAGTCAAATATACTTAGGGGCAGAAACAGACTGCACAACAAGAACAGTGCGTAGGCTAAAGCCTTACACCAACAAGACTTCCTTCTGTGAGAACTGCCATGAGTTTCACAGCCCTTCCCTGGAAGCACCATTTAGGTTTGTATAACCAATCATTATTTTACTATTTTTCTTTCTCTCAAGACTGCCGTGTAGACATACATAAATGGCTGGAAATAATGTGTTAACCTATTAGAAAGTGTGTTATAAATATCAAGCTATATTTTAATGGACTGTTAAGGGGGGGAGCCTCTTTCACAAATACAAAGAGTTTTTGCACTTATTAGGTGAGCTAATAACATGAGCTGTTTTTTATCCCTTTTTCACTGAGAGTTGTATTGAGTTTTTGAGATTGCTTCACACTGCAGGAGAAGGTGCCCATCCCTGCAGCACACTGGGACCATATCGTGTGTTTATGATAGCAAAGGTATAGCGATTTTGCATCCAAATGAAATGAGAGATGTTTTTAAGGATATAAATTCTACTTAACTAGTCTGGAACTAGATTATAATTATGTAGTCTGGAAGTAGGCCAAGACACCGGGATTAATATTTTAATTTTGGAGGAAAGAAAAATTAGATAGTGTTTGGTTGGGTTGATAGGTATCTGTCAATCAAACATGAACTCAGAATCAAGATAGTTCAAGGAACTTACCTCCCAAAAACCTATAAAAAGAGCTTCACTTAAAATCAAAAATGCACAATAGAATAATTAAAAAAGAACATAGTGATAAGGAAGAGACATGATGACATTTTTGAATGTTATTATGTGGGTTGTAAATGAGAAAGAACCATTTATATTCAAAGCTGAACCTCATTTTAAAGAATCTGTTTTTAAAGAATCCCAGCTGGTGGTCAAGTCTTGTCAGGTATGATTTTTTCCTCAGTTTATCTAAATTTAGAAAGTAAGAGTGAAATAAGGGTGAGGTAAAGGTAAAAAGTAAGTAAGTAATTTAGAAAGTAGTTCACTTACTTGCACATGGGCAGCTAGGACCATGTTTATCTTAGGGCTGTGTATCTATGGCCCCTAGCTACTGGCAGGGCACAGGTCTCCCATAAGTGCTGTCTAAATGCAGATGTCTTGGATAACCCAAAACATCTCAACTGGCATCAGACCCCGGCATGTGAGTGACTGAATCAAGCTCCCGTGACTGCTCGGTTGAATCACTCCTGCCTCCATTTGCTCTGTTGATTAAAATTCCATTAACATTATAGGAGCTTAGGCCCCTAACGCACTTAATACATTTAAATGTAGCTATCTTAAGCACAAACTGAGTCCCATCTTAAGTTTCAGAAACAAGGTCAAGAGTCTCAGCACATGGACACGTGAGGATGAACACAGATTCCCTGTCAGAAATACAGGATGACAAAGGACCATCGGCAGTTTTGATTCCTGGTTTGTTAAACTGCTGCTAATACATTATTTCATATTATTTCCATTGCCACCTTATAGTATTTAATGTATTATGACCTACAGGGCAGGTTAAGATGAAGGGAGAGGTTTCCATACTTCATTCCAGAGAGATCATGTGCAGCAGAGCAGTGTCCCACAGCATAGGTGAGGTTTGGTTCAATAGTGATTAGACTCAGAGGAGCGCTGTGTGTTGAAGAGCTATTTCCACCAGTGCTTGGTCTTTTCTCACAGGTTTCCTCACTAATTCCAAGCTCATCATGGTCCTCATCAGCCTGGGTAATGTGCTCATCACACACTCATTTTCAGCTTTTGATTTGTCCAGGCTGTCTGCTGGGGAAGGTTTCCTCCGGTAGAAGTCTCCAGGTACCTGATCAAGTGAGCTGGAAGTGTTACTAATAAAAAATCCTTTAATCCACTTTAACAATGATAAATTGGAGCTGAGAACTCCTCCTTACTTTACAGATAAATTTAGTTCAGAATTTCACCTAAGTTAGGAACTCATTTTACTGGCAGGAGAGAAAGTCCTTAAGCACCCTGATGTGGCCAGTAGCCAGATATTCCCTGGCTCTTACTGGGTCCCTGGAGCACCTACTGATGACTGACACAGCAGCTGACAAGGCTAGTTAATAGTAAATTCACTCATCGTTGCCGTTGTTTTTATTTTTATTTTCCATGTACCATCTTATGAGCATAAGGAAAAATATCTGATATAAGCCACAGAGATTCAGAGTGGGCAAGGATCTGGCTGAAAGATACCTGTTGGGATTTAAACATATTTGCTATATTGCCCTGGTAGTCAGTGCATCAAAAATCTTTACTATAATCTACCTACTATCCTATATTTTTTATCTACTTTATGTTCGAGAAGGTAGGTTGGTTAATTCCAAAAAAATACATAGTAGTCACACATTCTCTAACTTGGTTTCCTGGTCTCTATCATTAAGCAGAACCAAATCACACTGATATGGGTGGTGATGACCCTGCACCAATTTCCAAAAGGATGATGGGGCTCTTGGTAAATTAGATGATAGTTGCGGAAATTCTCAGACTCACTTCCTTTTTGTGATATAGCAGTGCATAAAATTGAGAGGAAAGCAGAAAACAAACTAATGGGAATGTAATTCCCAAATTTCAGTCTTCTATATATTATGGGTCATTACCCGTTAATTTGCTAAATGGCAGTTTTCTATGAAAGGAAAGTTATGTTTAGCTGCGTAATGATGACAGATGATGTAATTAGTATCATCCCCACATTGAAAATGATAAAAGCATTTCTTTTGTATGTCACTGCTCTTAGACAGTATAATATCAAAAATGATAACAGCATGAAAATTGCACCGGCCACTTTCAGATCGCAGGTGTAGAATATCTCAGGGACATGATACAAGTAATGACAGGTAGTTTGCCATGTATTCATTTTCTCCTCTCTCTAGCCTTTATATTCCAGTGAAATTAAAGCAGGGCGCTAAGCCAACCAAACGTGGCATCTTTTGAGACTGTGAATGGCTGGAGCCCCTTTGCTATTGCTGCTTATGATAATTAAGTGATTATAAACAGCGTTTTTGAGGGGAACACTGCATCATTTTTCAGCTAAAGAAGTTGGGGGGGATTTTAATTTCAGGCCACATTTGTTGCTTGAATTACTTTTAATTATATTCTGTATAAGTATTTGCCCCATATCCTGGTCTCGATAGTGGTAGATATTCTCATTTAAATATAAATAAATGCCAAACTTATTTAACATGGAAAAGTGACTGCTGTGACTGTGTAGTAACAATTTTCTTTGTTGCCATGGTTTGGATTTTTATATAAGCTTTGCAAATATAATAAAGCTAATGGAGCTCTTCATCCAAGGAAATGGGTATATTCAAGAAAATAAATTACATTTTGCAAGCTAATGAGCTCTACTAATTGTGTTTATCCTTGTGAATTAATACAATTTAAGCAAATCTACCCCCAAAATCAAGCATTTGATTGCATTTTAGCTGCGTGGAAATCAGAACATCCGGATCAAATCTGAGTTTACTGGATATCCAAGAGGTAGGGGGGGAAGGTTAATTTTCATTGACTTGTACAGCTGGTGCTAGCTCCTAATAAAGCAGCAAAAGTTAGACCTTGAAATTTGAGACTTTTTTGCTTTTTTTATTCAGTGCCTTCCCTCACAGACAGAATTTTCACCGGAGTTGTGTGTAACAAATCCTATGTCATACCTATGGCAAGCATGTATGAGTCATGCCAATTAGCCCACATGCCCAGAGGACGGGATAAGTATGGAAAGAAAAGGGAATAACAGTTGTACTTTTGAAAAGACAAGTTGTCTTCATGCAGTTCCCTCTCCTCCCGCCCTTTTCTCACCCTTCCCTTCGCCAACATTTGTGTTTTTTTCATTCTTATAAGCAGGTTTTCCATTCAGTGAGGCATTTGCGGAGATGTGGGAGCGATACGATTCCTCTGTGTGTATTTTGGCAGGTTGGGGATTGTTTCCTGCTTCAGCTTTTTGCAATTGGAGAGAAAATGAGCAGGTTTTCCAAAATGCTTGGGTGATCACGGCGGAGATCCTAGACCAGAAAGCAATATGAAAAACTCTCCTTTCATCATTCCCCCCTTCTGCCAGCCCTCTTTTTGCCTCGGGTCAGGCACAAGGTACAACATGTGGCTGAGCTGAAGTCTCAGGCTAAATGACTGTATTTTATTGGTCCTGGGCACACGGTTTTACCCTGCCAGCTCATTTTCAGTGCCAGCCCAGGAGTCCAGCCATTAAAAGCAGGCAGATTCCTTGGGCAGAGCAGGCACGGGATCAGAGGGCTCCCGTTTCGGAGCTGCGGGCCCTTCTTCATGTAAACGGAAGGTTGGGGAGCAGAGCCAAGCAGCTTTTGCCAGCTGCTGAAAAAGGAGCATCTTAAAGAGTTTGGACAATCTTTCCCATCATCTCTACTCAAAAAGACACATTCCCTGCCTTTCCAGTGCTTCAAGGGGCTGTTAGGACTTGTCACATAGACACAGTTGCTTTAATTGAGTGTTTGCAGCGAGAAGAATACAGCTTCTCAGTAACATTTCGAATGGTGTTTATAGCCAAACAGCAGCTTCTGGAAGGAGTAAAGAAGTAAAATAAAGCGTGATAATGCGCTTAAACCTGTAAGCTGGTATAATCATGTCCAAACTAGGAATTGTATTGAAAGAATTAATTTGTTTTTTATTTAAAATATCAATCTTGAAACTGAAATATTTATGGCAGGAGAGGCCTTAATGCAGGCACTGACGCATCTGACTAGAAGCACTTGTGCCACAGATGTGTCTGTTGAGGCTCCCAAAGTACCCACCAGTGAAATCTCTACCCCGTCAGCAACATGCAGTTTTGTGTCGTCTTTGGCAGGCACTGCTGTGATTTTCCATAGCAAAACACACAGAATTTCAGTGACCGCGTTATTATTTAATATCACGCCACCATTAAAAAGTAAAAAAGAAGAAGCCAGTGAAGATAAAGGGCAAAAATAATTTCCATTTGTAATGATGTTCCCACCTGAATGAAGCTATTGGCTGCTGGGAGGAATGCGTGTGGGGTCTGTTCAGTCCTTGATGTTGGTGACTTTGATAAGAGCAGTTATCAGCTGGCCGGAGCAAGCCTGGATCCCAGGACTCCTTGATGCCGGCCATGTCCATGGGATAGTTTTGGGCTGCTGAGTTCCTGCACAAACCCGCATCAGCAAGAGTTAAAATCAAAGCAGAGCCTCGGGTTTGAAGTTCCTTCCTTTACAGTGTCTGAGTTAGATGTTCGGGTTTTCATGTTTCACCACAAGGGGTTGCAGGGGTCACTTCTCAGGCCCCGCTGACCCCATGCAGATTTATTGTAGAATTGTATCAGTGAAAACACAGCTTTGATGCGTCAAGCAGGTTGCTTAGTGACTCCTGCAAAGCGTTGACCACCCCAAGTCTGAGAAGAGAGAGCTGAGCTCTATAATGGGTTATAAAGCTGGGACAAGGCTGAACGGTAGCGAGAGCTGGCAGGCCGCTCGCCCCCATCAGCGGGGAAAATGGAAATGTTTATTAATAAGAACCTCTGACATGAAATACATGATATGCGCCCCCTGCACGAGGCCCATGATTAACAGCATTAATTACGGGGGTTCATTGCAGTCTCAGGGGGATATGATGTGCAATTCAGCCAGCATTTCATTGTAAATTAGCATTAATGTCCACCTTAAGTGTATAGCTATCTACGGCAGCGGGGAAGGAGAGCTACAGCAGTCTGTGCAATAACATCACCTTCCCATTAAATGGAGATATTCTTTTACCTGAAAATAATATGGACTTATTAGCATCCCCCCTACATTAAATCTTTCCTGTGGCTGGCATTGTAGTATCTCTTGCGACTCATTTACTGGTGCTATAAAAACTTTCCTCAGTGGCGTTATGGGAGCTTCGAGCTCCTTGCTGATTTTAAACAGGAGCTAGATCATTTTAAAATTTGGTCGAGAGTAGTTGTGATTGCTGTTTCATTAGCAATTAAAAGAGCATGTAACCTAATGGCTTTTTCACCCCCATCCAGAGGAATTATGCACAGTGGGCAGCTCTTCAGTTGGTGCAAACCATCAGCGATGCAGTGAGAGCAATGAACCCTCCCTGATTTGCGCTGAGAATCTCGCCTGCTCCAAATTGTTCAAACACGCGCTCTCCTAAGGCTATGCTTTATTATAAACTTGTTTAGTAGTAACAAAATATTTAGCTTTACTTGAAATTCTTTCTCCCTAGCTTAGCTTCCAGGAATCCCTCACGAATCCTGCTCCATCTCTGACCTGAATTTCTTCTGATCCACATATGTGATTCAGTTACCTTCATACAAATGACTTTCTTTGCATCCTCACCTCGGGATGCAGGGATCTGAGGGACGAGGAAGAAATTTTGAGGTGCTGCCTTCCTGTAGCGGATCCTGGAAATTATGGACTCAGAGAACAGTTGAGGTTGGAAGGGACCTCTAGAGATCATCTTGTCCAATCCCCTGCTCCAGCAGGGACACCCAGAGCACATGGCACAGGGTGGCATCCAGGCGGGTTTGGAAGATCTCCAGAGAAGGAGACTCCACAGCCTCTCCGGGCAGCCTGTGCCAGGGCTCTGGCACCCTCACAGGAAAGAAGCTCTTCCTCACATGGAGATGGAATTTGCTGTGTTTCAACTTGTACCCATTACCCCTTGTCCTGTCACTGGCTACCACCAAGAAGAGTTTGGCCCCATCCTCTTTATGTTTTCCCCTCCATGTACTTAAACATATTGATCAGAAATATCATATTATACATTTTGATCACAAATGGCCATGAGGAACATACCCATGGCAGGCCCACACAAACATGCTTTAAAACAGTTTGGGAAGCAGCTGGTGACATTGCCAGGAATGTCATGCAAGTGCTGGAGATCAGCTGAAGGACAGAAATCTCCTTTAAAAACCTTATGTTTTAAACATAGTAAAACAGTAGTGGGAGAGTGAGGGTGCAAGAACCAGACATATTTTTATATTTTGAAGAAAGCTGCAAGACTCCCAAGTTACTACATATATTCATTTGTTTGAATTGCAGCGGGGTTTAGAATTGCAGTGGGTTTAGTGGCCTCCTCGGTCACTGTGCTCCATCTTCTGCAACCAGGTGCCAGCCGTCTAGGTCAGAGGCATCCGAGGAGCGTTGCCTGACACACCACCACGTACCGGGGCCACACAACACTTACCAGAGCTCTCCAAAATTTATGGGCTGTAGCGAAAGCTTGAAAGTCCGAGATCCAGCACCTGTTGGGCCCTAAACACTTTCCTGAGCGTTCACTCAGCTGCCTGACTCGGGGGTAAAACGCTGCAGCTGTCGGGAAGTAGCGACTAAATTTAGGAAATTGAGAATGCCTCGTGCGAGTGGAAATGGAAAGCGGGGGAGAGGAATTCAGCTGCAATGAAAATTCTTCTTAGGGAAAGGGGCTTTTATACCCTTTGCTTTCCTGCTTAGCCTCCAGTCACGCGCCTCAACCCTGGCTATTGCAGGACACTTGGTTTCTGCTGGTGGCACTAGTGAGTGTCACTTCGGTACCTCTCGCTGCAGGTCGTGTGTAGCTGCTGAGATGTGTGGCCCTTCGTTTGGCTGGATATTTTGGATCATTTTAATAATGAAAATGCTGGGAGGTGTTTAAAAATGAAGCAGTGCGGCCATAGCACAGCTAGAGCTGAGGACATTCAACCTCTAATCTTCTATTGAGATCAACGAGTGAAGCTACAAGAAGGACAACCTAAAAGAGAGCATTTTCCTTCTGATAATTTGCAGTACCTTAATTTCACCCAGGCATTTACATGGCCCCTTTACTGCAGGATCTGAGTATCCTTTTGCTTTAGCTGGAGGACTCCTTAAAAGGAACAAAAAGCCCTTTGCTTCAGCACCTTCCAGGCAGTACCAGACATGGTAAGGAGGGAGCAAAATGCCAAGCTGAGGAGACTCAGCTGCAGCTGGTGAGATTATTCCTGTCCTTTCGGCAAAAACACAATGTAGGAAGGCAAGGAGAGAAGCGGGGAGGAAGAAAGAAACATGTTTTGCTGCTGGCGCCGGAATTCCCGTGCTGCATGCGTGTGGACGGAGCCGGGCTCATGCCACCGAGGTGTGCGGCAGCCTCGGGACCTCGTGTGGCCGCCCCGTGCAGGGAGGCCATGCGCCCGGCACGCTCGGAGCTCGTCCTAGCCCTTCTCCTTCACACAGGACTGCGGCAGCTCACTCTGTCGGAGCCTGTCGAGCTCGTTACGGCGATGAGACCACGCAGCTAAATTAATTCCAAAGCTGGTCAAGCTTGGAATCAATTAGGCAGGAGGGAAAAAAAAAAAAAAGGAAGCTGGGAAAGAAAGCACACAAGGTGCAGAATGGTGTGGGAGGAAAGGGAACAGCGGAGACGGTCCCAAAGGAGCCCTGAGGTTGAGGTCTGCAGGGATCCGCGGGTGCTGGAGCATCTCGGCGCCAGCCTGCGCCTCCCATCTCCACGCAGTTGAGGTGACGTGAACCTCATGGTTCCCCTATCCTGGCACCTGGGGCAGCATCCCACGCTCAGACAGGGGCTGCTCCTTTCGGTTTCAAGGACAGCGCTCTGGCAGATGTACGGAAGACACCTCGGGTTAACGAGCAGCAGGCGCCTCGCTTTGCCTCTGCCTTATTCTCCATGTCTTGACCTTGCTGTTGTGCAGAGCCCGGGCCCTGGAACAGGCAGCGCTTCGCTCTCGGTTGACAACCTCAGCATCTGCTCCAAGTTTGGGCCAATAAATCACAAATGCTGGAGGAGAGGACCGCCTTCCTAATGCATGTCCTGACAGCAGTGCCCGCAGTGGGCATCTGAGCCTTGACTGAAACTCAAGGCACTCCATATGCAAATAGGAGTAATCTCTGGTTTGGTTTTTCTCCAAAGTCATATGTGCCTGTGTGTGTCCACTTGGAAGCTTAAACAAACCCAGACTTATTTGCTTGATTCATCAGCTGGATTTCCAGAGTATCTAAAATGCATGCTAGCTGGTCAGAATGGTTTGCTATCCCAAACTAAGTTTGCTTTACAGAAGACTTTTTAAAAACACATGCGTTAAATCTTTTGATACCTTGGATGCAGGCCTGTATGAGTGTAAAACACCTCGCTTTTAATCTGAGTTTTGCAACCTTTTCCATTTTCTCCAGTGTAATCAACACAGAGAACCCACGACAGCTTTAGAAAGAGTTAGATTATAGTTTTACTTATCAAGCCAGGCACAAGGAAAGGAGTAAGGACTTCAGTGAAGCCTAGCATTTTAGGACCTTGTTTCTGAAGCCACTCAGACGTGTTTCTGTATAATAATCTCTAGAAGGACCTTCATATTGCAGTCACTACCAACTCTCACACCTTGACTACACATTACTTTGGTTTATTTTGTACAGCTGCTGCATTGCACTGTTGCTGTTACATTATTTTATTTACATACAGGTACTTTACAGATAACAGTTGCAACAAGCTAAAAAGTAAAAGGCAGTCAGTGGTTTCCCGCTCCTGCAGCCAAGAACAGCACTTTTCACTGAAATCGGTGGGACTAGATCTTTGCTAAAGTGCCATGCTTGATCAAAAGCTTTTGCAGAGCAAGGCCCCACACTGTTATGTGAGACTTCAACTACTTCAGCTGCAGCAGGGAAAATCATGATTAGGTTCTTGAATCTCTTTGAGTGCTGGTCCAAGCTTTTCCACATATACTCCAAGCCCTTGAAGAGCTCAGCAGCCAGTCTCCAACTACATCAGTGCAGAAGGAGGCATTTCTAGAGGCTTGGCCTTCTTTTCTGCTGATTTTATATCAAACATTAGCAGCTGGCTTGGGATAGGTGTCTGACTTCTGGATGTGAGTTATTACCCTGGTGCTTCTTGCTGATTGCCTTGTGGATCTCTGTTTCTTCATACATCTTATTCATAATTAAAGGGAAGAGGTGGTTTATGGTTATTTCTGATTTCAAGTTCTTCTTCCAAAATGCAAGGCTTGGGCTTCTGTATTTCTGTTAGAAGTTATCTGAACAGTCCAGAGGTCCCTTCCAACTTAAATTATTCTATGATCCTGTGATTCTAAATTTTTGAACAGTTCCTTAAAATTAAAATCAGGTGGGGAAAAGCATAACTTTTAACTAGTAGCAGAGCTACTTAAAATCTCTTCTTTGAAAGTTTCCCTTTGGCTGCTGTCTGAATTGTGTGCAGCTCCGCATCCAGGACCCATTTGCTCTCAGTTTGCAAATCAGATCTTAGAAAGATGGGGAAAAATGCTAGGGATAACTTTTCTTGTGTCTCATGTCCAGAATACAATATAATATAGGCTCTCTTCTGGTACAAATGCAAGTCAGTTAAGTATCCTGTATAATGCCATATATTTGGTATTTGCCATATATCTGGTATTTTTGATGCTGAATTCACTACTATGGGAATATATAGGGTGAATTGAGCCTCTTGGACCACATCTGCGCTTAGTAAAGTGCAGATGCGACTGCTGCAAGGTAGAGAGTCCAACGGGCACACAACAGCCCTCCTCCTCCTTGTTAAGCCCTCTTGCTCATGCAGGATGTGGAGGTCTGAACTGACTTGGGAACAGTTCCTGTCCCATCAGGAGGACACAAGTTGGCCTGAGCCAAAACCCATTGGGTGACAATTTAGTAGCAGACACGATTGAGTCCCAGCACACCGTGGCAGTGGCTAAATTACAAGTATCATAATGTATCCTCTGGGGACCTCGGCATGCAGAGGTGCTCTTAGTGAGTTCCGAAATAAATGCACAGTCTTGAGCATTTGTTTATCTTCCTGTTTTATCTAGATACATTTTCTGTTGTTTTTTTTTCTCACGTCCTCTCCAAATGATTCATTTTTTACTTCAGGGCAAAGTCTGATGATTGCCCTCGCTTCATGGGTTCCCCGTGATGCCTCCCATCTGATCTTTCAGATCCATCAGCACCAGCACCAGCAGCATCCCGGCTCTTCAGCCCACATACGGGCAGTAGCAGGGAGACAGGACACTCCACGTACCATCCGCCAGTGGAGGAGCTGACCCTTCAACTTCCAGCCCTGGCTCTTTGCCCAGTGTCAGTAGCTGGACTGGCTGGATCGTCTCAGGGAATTACCCGCCAGAGGGAGACATGGCAGACTTTGCTTATCTTAATTTTACAGCCCTTGGACGTTACATGGTTTTCTATGCTTTGTACGTTCATTTTTTCAAGTCCTTCTCTTTTCCGTAAGTTCAAGCCGGTTTGGGTGCAACCCTCACTTGTTGCATTCCTATTTTGGGGTTGTTTACAGGCCCTTCAACATGGGCACGGCCTCATTGCTTTTTTTTATGAGGTACCTAGTGAACTGCTTGCAAAATACATCCCACTATTCCCATAGTCTAAAAATAGCGGATTTTGTTGTTCACTTTAGCATCCAGAATGCTCCAAACGTTTCTCCATGGTTTAAGTGCAACAGAAGCAGGCAGTCAAACACTGCAATGGCATGTTATTTCATGTAAGGATTTCTTTTTTTTTTACTACTTTCAAGACTAAAAAGCCAGCCCCAGCAGTGGGAATTGATCAAACCGTAACATCGGTGTGTGACGCCCTAATAGATCCTATAATGCAGTTAGCCTGGCTTACAACATGGCAGCTAGACAGGCACATTAGCCCCATCCTTTTACATGCAGACCTTGCTGTTAAATCGCGTTTGGCTAATCTGCCCTCAGGGGAAATTGGATTTTGGTCCCTCTCCCACCCCGAAACCCTCTGTAAGATACAAAATTGGTTTTTGGAAGTCTCTTTTTTTTTTTTTTTTTTGCTCTGAGGCGCTTTAATTGGCATAAGGTAGTTGCTCCTATACAGAGTCTATTGATTAGCATCTTTATTTTGCTATACTTTAAAAACACTGCTTTCAAAAGCATTTCATGAAATACCGAGGCGATAAACCCGACTATAAAAGGACAGAACATGGACTCGTTGGCTTGCTACCTGCCTTATTTCTCTTATATATATATTTTTTTTTCCACATAGTGAAATGACTGAGGTTGTTTCTTACTCTTCTCCCCATTTCTTCATGCGCCCAAGCGGGACGTGGCTGGACGTGTCTTGTGCAGCAGATATTTACCCAGGGACGGAGGGTTTTGCTGGCCTGGCCCACAGCGCAAGCGGAGCAACACGGCCTGCGTTGAGCCTTCCCGTCCCTCCGATCGTCCGTGGGGAAGTAGGACAGCGTCATTAGAGAAAATAGGTCGGGGGGGTTTTTTTTTTGCAAGAAAGTTTGGATCTTAGGATGTCATTTGCTGTTTTACACCATGCTTTGTTAGACTTCTTAAAAAGTCTTTGACGCATCGCTTTGTCTTTGAAAAGATGTTGAAGTTTCTCTTTGAGATTTCAACACCTATTTTCAGCGTGAATACATTGGTGGTCACACTCAGGGCTTTGTTCCTTTGGGCCATCTTTCCTTCCAGGAATTAAATAAGTTACAGTTTTGAATGTGACAGTCCCTGAAGTGCAGTCCATCTTACGCTTGTGTCAGATTCAGTTTTCTTGTAGTTAATGGGTGACTGACATCCTGAAGTTAGGAAGTCATATATGTTCTCGCTATAGAGCATCTCCTGAATGCAACGTTCTTTCAATATATCTGCTGTCTTCTTCTCTCGGTTGTATTCGAAAAGCAAAAATGACACCCTGGCCTCTTTCTGTCTGCCAGCGCTAGTGAAAAATGAAATTGTTTGTTTACAGTATGTAGATGGCAACGCTATGTGTCTGGAAACTTGTATATTTAATAAAGTAAACACTCAAGTTGCCAGACCTTTGTAGCAGCAGAGTACATGAGTACTCAAGAGCAAAAACCTTGCGTGAAAACAACTTAGTGATCCCAGTCCAACCTCGTTACATTACTTATCATCAAAATCCAGTGCTTAGAGGCAGAATAATTTTGACCTAAGGCCAACCATTCGTGTATTTACTCTCCACTTTCTTTTACAGAAAGCATTATCGGGGTGCACCACTATGCCTGGATCTTGTGCTTAATGGTACTTTGCATCCGTCTAGGCCACTGCGACATATTTAATTTTAGGATGTTTCAGAAGTGTCTTTTTGCCAATCAGGCATTAGCTGTAAGAAATCACCATGAACTGCTTTGCTTTCTCAGCATGGCTCGGCTTTATCCTCAGTCAATAGACATCTTATCAATCCTTGTTCAAAGACATTCTCCTGCTTCCCCAGGGCTGGTGCTGGTGCTAGATAAAAAGTCTGCAAGCTTGGGTTGCGATTTGTCAGTCCCCAGTTATTTGAGGCAAATGGATAATAAACAAATTTTGAAAGTCCACCCAGTTCATTAAAACTCGAAGCAGTCATTTGAAAGTGTGGTGGGGTTTCAGAGGGCTCTCTCCTTCACAGCATGGCCCATGACGATGCATGTACAAACCAAAATGCAATATAAAGAACACTTCTTTCATCTTCACAAAGAGGTTTTATCATGCAGCCTTAAAGACCTTCAGATCTTTCCACATTGAAAGGAAGATCCAGCATCTCTTGGAATTTCTCAGTATAAATTTAAAAGCCCTTTAGTGAATATTTCTTTGAATCTCTGGGTTAAAACTCATTTTTATTTTGTATGAACATTTCTTTTCTTTTATTACCTTTATACTTACAAGGGTCATTAGAGGATTATCTCTAAACTTCAGAATATTAGCAGTTTCTGACAGCTCCTGCTATTCTCCTTCGTATGGTTAACTTGACTTTTCACTTGAACCAAAAAAAATAATTCTTACCATTGCTTTATCTTAATTCTAAAAATTTCCCTGAAGAACAGCTTCAATTTTCTTTAGTGTCAGTGTGATAGTCTTCCACCTCATATCAAACAAATGAAAGGTTTCATAAGAACAATTTTCCCCTGTTAATGTTAAGAACATTCTGTGACTATGGATCAAGACTACTGTTTTAGAACCAAATTCCTTGATACCTCAGTAGCAATTAGAGATTATTAAAGAATAACTTTATTTCTTACTGATATGCCCTTGAATACATGGGAAAAAAACATATGCCAAGCTTCTACTTTAATGTCCATTCAATAAAATACTCTGTAGCAAAAGCATACTCTGCAAATAACTAATCGTAATCCCTGCATCTGTCCTGCCAGATTGCTTACCCCATCCAATTGCTTACCCTTCAACATGGCCATTAGTCTAAAATAAACAGCCTTTGTGGCTGGGAAAGAAATTTTGAGAAGGCTGAGCCATCTGAGCGTGTTCCAGTAAGAGAAGGCCACCCTAAAGGCATTTAAAAGACACAAAGATTTACTCTGATGGGCCACATGCTAGGGACTGGAAAGAAAACGAATGGACAACAGTAATGGTATCCATTAAGGCTTATTATAGTAATATAATGAGTGAGAAAATACAGGAAAATGGTAAAATTGGGTACATCTGCCATCCATATTTGCCCGTTTGATTCTTAGAAATCTGCATACTCTGTTGCTGCTACTGCTGAGACAGACTTCTCAAATCAGCTCTTTAATGTGAGGGTGGCTGAGCACTAAAACAGATTACCCAGAGTGAAGTCTCCTTTGTTGGAGATACTCAGAAGACATCTGGATCCAATCCAGGACAGCGTGCTCTAGGTGACCCTGGGCTTGGTCCAGATGACCCCTAGAAGTCTTTTCCAACCTCAAACACTCTGTTTGTGTGAGTGATCATCATACAGCCCTAGATGTCTTATGTAGGACTTGGGAAAATAAAATTCCCCCAAAATTCCTGAGGAACAGTAGCTGAGGAGCACCAGGATTTTCCCTGATTGAATGGGAAGGTTCTGACAGTGGATTCCTTTGCCTTGCCTTGCATTCACTTCCTTTGCTTCCCTTCTCCTTTACCTCACTCTTACTTTGGTAAACAAATCATGCACCCTCAAAGAGATCTGGAAGAGATCCAGTGCTCTCAGACTAGGGTTTCCATGTCGTTGTTTATCAAGGGTTGCAGTAAAAAGCTGTAGAAGTGGACTAATGGGGACAGGTTTCTGGAGGGACCTGAGTTTACTATCCAGAGGCCTAGGAATGCCAGTAGGATATAAGCAGGTCACAACAACATGATAGAAACTAGACATGAAACACTGGCCTTTTAGCTGAGTGAATAAGATACTGTCCTTCTGCCAAATTATTTATGGTTATTGAAACAAAGGGATCAGTTACCACGGATAAATTACTTTAAAAGGTTTAGTATTATTGTAGCCCTATCTAATTGTGCAGGTGAACACATTTATGACTGTGAGAGGGAGAGAGAAACTACAGCCACAAAAACATTTTATTTATGATTTTAGCTGAAGGAAGCAAGGTATATAGGGGTATGGGTTTCAGAAACAGATGTGCACAAAAACTTATGCATGATTTAGAGCAATTATGTAGATAAACTTGATCATAATGCATGTGGCAGATGACTACAGACCTTAAGGGGGTCGCTTGCATATGCAAAATTATCCACTGATTCTTTGGACCTTGTTCTCACACTACTGTGTGACCAGATGAATTCACACCCCTGTGGAATTAAGTTGCTTATAGGAAACTATAAGGTTTTTCTCCCATCTCTTTAAGCAGCATTCTGTTTCATCAACCCATTTTACACATAAAAACGTAAAGGAAAATAATATGGATATACTGGAGGAATCCTCTGAGCCGCCCGCCTTGCCAGCGTGGGTTGCACAACAGCTAGATCTGATTTTTAGAAGAAGGAAATTCTGGAGGAAACTCTGCAGGATACAGTTGTAAGACTTAAGCTTCTGTCCTAAACTTCAATAACCCATGATTTTGATCTGAAATCTGCTATTTTCATTTCATAATTTCAGTGTAGGAAGAAAGGCAATTCTATCCACACAGTAGAAAGATAGGAATAACAGGATTTTATCTTTGTTTACACGTAATATAACTGAACAGGTAGGTTTGGCAGGAGGGAGGGCCTGGTTGCTGCTTCTCAAAGGTTTTCTGTGTTGCTGTCACTTCAGTGTATTCACTTTCACCCAAAATCAGTTCAGCTTGCAGAAGAAGATGGGAAGAGATTTCCAAAATTCCTCTTAAGAACCTGAAGCTTATATGATCATAATATTTTGTGATATATGTATTTTTTTTTATTTGATTTGCACATGTAAGCCGAATTTCACAAAGTGCACCCGTTCTCAGTAGTTTTCTCCACTGGAGAAGTGTGGAAGATCCCAAAATATTAGGTATGCCCCACTGTGCCTACCAGAGCTCGCCCTTGCTGCGCACCAGTAAACGCAACCTTCAAACTCCCTTGGGAGTGAGCAGCCAAACTCCTTGGCTGCTCACAGAATTGGTTGTTTTTGTTTTTCTTGGACAAGTGTCCACTACAAATGTTGCTGCCCTGTCCATTTTCCTGGTGTGACTCGGTGAGGTTTTGGGCTCATTTCTTTATAAGTATAAAATATAATTAATTAAAAGGTTCAAAGAAATCTCAGCTAAGGAAGCTGCTTAGAGCTGTGCAGCTACTAACAGCCAAGCATCTGTGGAGGAAATGTTTGCTCACTGCATGGGCCATCAGGTTCTCAACTGACACGTGGTTTGACAGGGCTGACATTGCACATGGTGCCGCTGCGCTCGCTGCCTGGAACGGAGCCCTCTCCTCATCCCCGGCCTTTGGAGGAGGCGGCCGGGACGCGGGGATGCGGTGCCATGCTGGGGTTCGCACAGCGTGTCTGTCACGCAGTGTTGAATCCCGGCTCCTCTTTAGAAATGAGAGTAACACACGCTAGCAGGCATATTCGTTTAGACTCCTTTTAGATCCCAGCCAACAAGGTAAGATGGCACTAACAGCGTTAGTGTCTCCCACCCACTATTCCACCCACACCCACACTTCCCCCCCCCCCCCCACATATTCTATGTTATCACAGAATCCCAGAATTGTTGAGGTTGGAAGGGACCTCCAGAGATCACCTGGTCCAGCCCCCCTGCTCCATTACCCCTTATCCTTTCACTGACCACCACCAAGAGTTTGGCCCCATCCTCCCCACATTCACCCCTCAGGTACTTATACGTATTGATCAGATCCCCTCTCACTCTTCTCTTCAGGTTCTCCAGGCTAAACAGGTCCAGCTCGCTTAGTCCTTCCTCATAAGATAGGTGCTGCAGTCACTTCACCATCTTCATTGCTCTGCACTGGAGCATCTCTAGAAGCTCCATGTCCCTCTTGTACTGGGGAGCCCAGAACTGCACCTAGTGCTCCAGGTGCGGCCTCACCAGAGCTGAGCAGAGGGGCAGGATCCCCTCCCTCGACCTGCTGGCAACAGTCCTCCTGGTGCAACCAGGAGCCCATTGGCCTTCTTGACCACAAGGACATGTTGCTGCCTCATGGTTAACTTGTTGTCAGTCAGGACTCCCAGATCCCCTTCTATGGAGCTGCTTTCCAGCAGGTCAACCCCTAATCTGTGCTGGTGCCTGGGGTTATTCGTCCCCAGGTGCAGGACACTGCACTTGTCCTTGTAAAGGACAGTCAATTATAGGACAGTCACACGCCAGCACATCCCTGCATCACACCCTCCATAGCTCTGCTCATGCCTGGCTTGGTATGCGAGTCCTACAGTTGACATATTTTTATGTAAGATTAGGGACTTGGAGTAAAAATAAAGTGTAAAACTCTTTCTCTGGCCAAACGATGCAAGCCACCGTGCTAGGTATCTATGGGGACTGCGCTTGTCTGGAGGTTGCACTAGTCTTGAATGTGCAATGAGCTCTTGTTATCCTGACTCGCGATCGTTTTTCTGAGGTTTCCTATAGCAATTTCAGCTGGCGTGTGATGGTAGTGTATTATGCTGTTAGCATGTGCTTGTATTCTTATCCCAAAACTATATTAAAGAAAAAAAAAATAAGACTCAGTGCAGAGAAGGAGGAAGAGCTGAACAAGTCTGCCCACTAAATTACTTTCCATTCCTGTGCTGGTTTCCCTGTTATTGGATTAAAAGAGGTTGTCAGTGCGTGCTCATCCTGTAACTGCCTCCCCTGTCCCCTGGCTAAGTATAAATAAAGATGTGGCAGGTTCTAGTAGAGCATGTTGTTTAACCTCGACAAGCACCAATATTTACTCAGAAATTTAAAGCAATGCATGAGCTTTCCCTTACTGCAGGGCAACGCAAAGTGGCCGGACATGTCCATGGCGCGTCCTCTGTCCCCGTGGGGTTTCCCTCTCCTTATCTAAATCCAGATTTAAACAAAAGGCCATCTCCCGTTGTTTAAATGTGAATTATTAACTGAATTATGGACTGAATTATAAATTCCCAAATTCCAGACCTATGCCGGCGTGTGGTTTTGCAAGGAGGTTGCTGTTCATTATGCAGCGTTCGCCTGGCTTTTACGCAGCGGAATAGGACTGGAAATGAGAGGTTTGCTGTGCTGTATTTTGCAGCACAGGAATTGAATATCATAATGGCCACACTGGCAAAGTTGCAGTCAAAGTTGTATCTGGGCTTGCATTATGGAAACCCTTTTCCCTGTTTCCTCTCACTTCTGTTGTTGAGATCACAAAGGTTTAATAATATGTATGGGCGAAAGAACACGGAAGGAAAAGCCTGAAAGTGCTACATTTTCAAAACACTGTGTTTGCAGGATCAAATTAAAAATCATAAGAATGAAAATAATAACAAAACAATAATAAGAAAATAATGCTGTACTATATTTCCTCCACATTTTCCTGTTAGAGCCAAGGATTGAAATTCTCACAGGGGCATGTGAGTCTTCTAAAAAAAAAAATGCAATTTTTCCTAAAGAAAAGGAAATCTTCACCTTTGCAAGAGTCTTCACCAGACATGCCACCTGGAATGGGAATATCTAATTTTGACAAAGCCCATGAATTTGCAGCAGCAAGAAACAAACTATAATTGCTCTGCAGGGTCTGGGGGTGGAAGTGGACCCCTATGCCCAGCTCTTTCTTCTGGGCGCTTAAGCAATCCCACTCCTTTCTCCATGACATTTCTGCCAGCTCTGCCTTGGCAATGGTCGCAGCTCGGGCACTGTCCTACGGTGCTGGAGTTGGCAGTTTAGGACTGAGTATTTCAGAATGGGGCGCAAGGGGAGCAGCCAACCTTGTGGGCCATCACCCAGGAGGATAGATAATAGAAGAAAACAAAGAGCTTGACATGTCTAAAATCCTACCCCGGTTTGGGGCTTAGATTCCCTTTGGAAATTTGGATTCCCTCAGACTCCATCATTTAGACTGTTAATTTATGTGCGATGATTGTGCAGAAATGGGGTGGCAAAGAAGAATGGTCTCCAAGTAGGAAACCCAAATTCAGTTCCCTCCTCCGTGTTAATGGCCCAGACTCGCGTCTCCCGCCTTTCAGGAGAGCACCCAGCCTTCATGACCGTGTTGTGGAGACCACACGGTGAGCTAGACTGCTC
Source organism: Crypturellus tataupa (assembly GCA_034781795.1). Taxonomy (NCBI): domain Eukaryota; kingdom Metazoa; phylum Chordata; class Aves; order Tinamiformes; family Tinamidae; genus Crypturellus; species Crypturellus tataupa. Next base: position 2,280,003 of record JAWLRI010000412.1, read on the forward strand.
AACATGGCAGTCATGGAGGTGGAGAAGACCAAGCAATGCCAGTAAGTGATCTGAGAGGATAGGAGGGGGCCTTTGGTGGCATTTCAGCGCTTCCACCTCACTAGTGCCCCAAGCCCTCGGCACGCTCCAGCTCCCAGCTGGGCTGCCCTTGGGTCCACGTCTCGCTGGGGTCCCTCGCCACAAGATGGAGGTGGTTGGCACCGCGATCTCCATAAGGGGCCTAGAAATCACTCCCCAGTTCTCTCAGCTGAACTTCTCAGATCAGTGGCGGTCTCAGCATGTGCTTAAGGAGCATTTGACGCGAAGGCTGTGGATATCTTGAAGATGAAACAGACTCCTGGGTGACTGGCTGCAATCCTGGAGGACTGGCAGTTTTGAGGCTGCCAAGATTTACTTTAATTGTATATGTTGTATAATTAATATAATGTGAGATATGTGTATATAATTAATAATGCTAGGGTGCCTGGAGTCTCGCGTAAGATAATAAATAATCCAAATTAATAAATAAAGCAAACACATGGGGCTACTCGTAAACAGAACAGAGAAGCAACACAAGGAGGGAGATGCAGCTGCCTGCACTTGCAGTTGGAAGAATCAGATTTTATTAGTTCCCTTAAAAATTCCCTGGTTTCCCTTTGCTGCTGGAGACAAGTTCAGGCTTTCCTAGTGCTCTGTAATGCCCTGCCGGGGTTGGGTTCTGCGTGTCTAGAGGACGCTTTTCTTTTATGTGTGGGCACAGCCGCTGAAATTAGCTGAAATGCTTCTGGGGGAAGATTTAGGAGGCAGCAGATCTGGAGGTTGCCTCAGTCAGTGACTTCTGGAATGTGTCAGCGGGACATGAGTTGCCAAAGTCACTGCTCTGTGGCATGGGCTGCTGGCCCTAGGTGCCAGAGTGGGTCTAGAACAGCACTTTTTGGACAACTGCACAGCAATCAGAGAGCACATACAAATTAATTTGTGAGAAACAGTCTGACTTGCATACTGTCTGTAAAATACTCAAAAGTCTTAATTTTTAATATGTATATATATTTTTTATGGCTAGATTCAGGATAGATTAATGACAAATAATGAACAGCCTACCTAAATGAGCTAATCCACAATATTGCACTCTTTATTCCACAGTCCTGACTGGCTACTTTTAAATATCTCTCTACTTTTTTGTGCTGGAAAACTCTAAATTGTACCATTGTTATTGAGATGCTATTCTGCTCAGGCTGGCAAAGCCAGGAGGAAAAGAAAGTTATACAGAGATTGCTAGACCCTTTTGAATAATTGTGTGTCCTCAGGTCATGGAATAAGACTGAATCGGTGTAGATTCAAAGGGAATTTTCAGTATCATCAATAAATAGTCATAGGCAGCTTTGCATAATTAAGATGCAGGAGGGATGGCTGCAGAGCAGTGAGGGGAGGTCCTGCACATCCACCTTCTTGCCTTGGGCAAGAGAGATTGACCCTAAACCAGAAAGAGGGTGACAGGAGAAAGCGAGTAGAAATACATTTTAAAAACAAAGGAGAGATTTAGATAGAAGGGTGGGAAAAAAAGGAGACCACGAGGTTACAAAAGACCTTCGCTAAGTGGAGCAAGAAAAGAACAAAAATAGATATATTCTTTTAAATCCGCAATGAGTCACCACAGGTCATGTTTTATGGGGATTTTATTGCGTGTCTTGTGTGTACCTTGGAGAATAAAACCATATGCATCTGATTAGATTACTTAGTGCCGGGAGTGTAAGGTAGGAGCATAAAGCGAATGCAATTATTTCTCAAGGAAATGCTGTTCCTGCTCCCTTCTGTCTGCTGTCCTCTCTTTTTTTATTGTCCCCTTTATCGTGGGTCTGCGGTGGCTTTCACGTCGGCATCCCCCTTGCAACCCTCCGGTTTGTATGAAGGCAGTTCAGAGCTCAGCACGTTGTCTGTCATCTCTGGTCGCCTACAACTGGGTTATTAACCAGGCTTTGTCTTGCACTATCTTTGCTGCGTGGGGAAGCAGGGGGGAGCAGAGCTCTTCTTTTTGCATTAAGCACGTGTGCTGATGTGGAAATGGCTCGCCATACCCCTCAGCGCAGATAGCTGTGTTCAAATGAAACCAAATTTTATGGGGAAAAAATTAATTTATTACCAATGCAAGGTTATTACTTGGACCATATAATCCCGTGTAAGTATGTGATATTGCATCCACCTAAGAGTCCTGTATTCCTGATTAAAAAGTGCCAAAGGGGAGTATATGCCTTGCAACCACTTATCTGTCCCGTTTTCAATTTCACCTGCTACAATATTCCATTTGAACTCTTTCTTAGAATTTTCCAGCTGAAGTGAAATATTTGACTTTCACTTTGGGCTGCAATTTTGGGGTGAGAGGGCAGGGGCTTGAGAATTTTTTTCCCTTTCCATGCTGCCTTCCTGGTTCCTTCCCCTAGAAATATGTTGCTGTAAGTGCCTTTGGCAAAATAGTGATTAGCTATAATGAAGATCTGTCTGAGAGAGATTACTGCCTTTATGAGGTGGCATTTTTCAATGTGACTGTGCCTGTACCTTCCAGGCAGTTAGCTTTCTATGTCCACAGTTATATTTATTTATTTTGCTTTATAGTTTTAAATATCTGGGCTCGGCAAGCCTGATTTATTCCTATTATTCAAGTAGACACAACATGTAATGTATTGAATCACATCTAACAGTGTATTATCATCTTTGCCCTCTGCAGTAATGAACCCATGTGTAACCATCCACTTGCTCGCCAGATTCCTAAGAACAGAGTTGCTCTTTGCAGCAAAGCTGAGAAACTCCGGTGAGAGGCATATTTGTTCTAATACTTTGGGGTCTTTCCTGTGATCCAGACCTGTTTTCTGGGTAAGGTTTATCTCACCTTACTGTAGGCAGTCTGCAGTGTAGGTGTCAACATCTCAGGATGGTAGAGGTCTAAACAACAGTCAGAGGAATCTAGGAGTAATTTATGTGATCCTCAAAATACAAATTATGCCTCCCTTGACTCCCTGCCATTCCAGCCCTTGTTTCTTACTAAAACTGCAGCCTTTACTTGCTTTTCATGGATATCTTTCTTACCGTGATCTCAAGCTTCTCTTACTCAAACCTGTTGACTCACTGCTGCCTTTGCTCGCTTGCTGTGAGCAGCGTTATCGTCTGAGCTGCCCTCACCAGGGATCGTGTTCAACATGAGCATCTCTGTCCTCACAGCCGGGTTGTGTGCAGGTTGTGCAGATTTTTTCTGTCTTTCCCACATTTCCAGGCTTTCCAGGCCATGCTCACAGCCAAAAGTCTATTCCCATCTCTCCATCTCATCTCTCCATCATTACAGCTTTGCTTTCTTTGGCTTTGATGTAATTAGTCCTGTTCCTCACAAAGCCCTTTAGGAAGCTGCTGAAAAGATTACAGACCAACTCCAGGTTGCCCGAGTCTGTCCCATGGCAAGGAGAATGCCTTGGTGATCTCCCCACATGCGCTACCTCGCATTTTGGTTGTAGACAGTGGTCCTCATCAGTGGTCCTCACCCCTTTCCATTTGGACTGATGTCCTGCAGGAACCTTCTACAGGCCCAGCATTCAAGTTTCCTCTTGCTCAGACGACCTGTCACCCATCTGGGTTGTGTTGGCTTTTCTCTTCTCCATGCTCACCCATTCCTCGTGCATACGCTGCAAAATCAAGGAAAAACAAGGCAAGAAAAAAATCAATTTTTCCTTTAAAACATGGGATTGATGACTTCTTCACAGTTTCATGCCTTTAAATAGTATTGCTTTGTTAACATCTTCTTCAATAGGAGTCTTTTCCTGCGCTTTTATAGGACTAGCCTTTTTCACCTCCTGCAGTATATTCCCAGACTTTCCGGTTTTAACGGGATCCGTTATTATCTAAATACTGGGGAAGCAGGCAGGGGAGGGGAGAGACGCTGACAAGCGCACCCTCAAAGTGCTGCTCTCGCCAGCTCTTCACAATATACATTAGTAACAGCAGGGAGAACAGCTTTCATGGTAAGATCTGAGCCGCAGGAAAAAAAATCACAGTGCAGAGTGTGAAAAATAAAACAAAATAAAAATGGGGGGTTGCTCAAATCTGTCCTGGCATGTGGTGCTTGCGCGCGGTCCGACGGTCTAGACAGAACGGTGTCACAGTCGCGCCGGCTGCGGTTGCTCCCGAACAGAATCTCTTTAGGTGTTTCGGGATGCAGAAGGCTGACGGTCGGAAAATGCTGCTCTCCGGAGTGTGAACTCCCATTAATGTGCCCATAAAGATCCCCTTATTTATTATGGTTTAATTATATGCAACCTGTTGCTGCGAAATGGCTGTGCGTAATTGGTGTTTATTTGTGGGCTGGCTGGTGTGTAAACTTATTTAAAAGATACATCTTGGTTTTAGTAAATTCCGTGGTACTGATTGTTCAAAGTGGCATTATTTTACGTTGTCTTTTCTCTAAATGCTCCTTTGATATTTAGAGTGTTAGTGATGATATTATTACATTGCTGTTAGCTATTGAATGAATGATTGCTGTTGTATTCTGAATGTGCTGATGCTGAAAATCTGCGATATAAATAAACTTCCTCTGGTAACATCATTATAATAGCACAAGCAGCAGAAATTTATGGAAAGAACAGATTAAATGCTTAGACTTAAATTCTTCAGTGTGCAACTCTGCTTAAACTGCTGTGTCTGAATTTTGGGTTGCTGAATCAGGTGGAAAAAATCAAACTGACACATCGCTTGTCTGTGCATTTTTACTATGATATATTATGTTACTAAAAGAAAAAGCTCAAAAGCTGCCATTGATAATCCTAGCTAAAACTTGGAACATAAATTATTAAGATCTGTAGTTTCTTTTCAAAGTGGCCTGGGACTTAATGCATATATCACAGCTAGGAAATGTAACATCAATATGTACTTATGCATTATAACATGAGACATTTTTATGTATGGAATAAAGCATTCACCATACAACTGTGTTTATCTAAGCAACAGTTGAAAGGTTGAGAAATTCACACAGTTAATCATATTTATTTAGCTAATTAACAGCTAATAGCATTAATCATAACATGCATGAGCATTTGGAAACTAATTTATTATAGAATATGAGAACTATTATCAAACTCAGTTTGCAAAGTATATTTTGTTTACTTAAATTCATAAAACTTCCCAAGATACCCAGACTCAGTATTTCACATGCTTATCCCGTAAATTGAAAACGCGGGATGCAAAGTGCCATGTCAAGGCTTTCCCAGAGATAAACACCTCCACTAAACAATTCCCATTATCCTGTGTAATCACTTCCAGGCCAGGGAAGTGAGACTCCCCAGGTCAGCACGGCTTATCTATGGGTGTCTATAGAGCCCTGCGCTTTGTGCAGAACTTTGGGATTTCCCAGGAATAGGTTGGAAGGTAATATTATAATTATGCAATAACATTAGTGCATCGGTCCCTGACCTTTGACGCCCCTTGTACAACAAACCTGAGGCACTAATGTTGTACGGGGGGATCATAATTTGTTCTCCCAGTCGGCCTTAAGCATTAACTCCTTAATTCCTTGTAGCCAGGAGCAATGCTGCCCATTAACCAGCTGCTGGGAACGACTGAAAAAGCCAAAGACATCTCCAACGTCTGCTTTTCTACTTCAGTAGGTTTGTTCTCTTCCTTTCGGTAACTTTCTTACTACAAGTTTAATAGTGCCCAGTGAGACTCACTAATAAATGAATGAGGATTCATTTCCTGCACAGGTTTTGTCAAATTTGCCCTATTATCTTGCGGGTTCAGAGTGAGAGTAATAGAGCTACCCGGCTCGTCTTTAAAAATTGAGGAGACCAAGATGTGTCTCCCCAGGGAAAGAGGAGAGAGAAGGGAAGATATGCAAGTTTAAAGCACAAGCTTAAGAAGTAAAATAAAATCACAAAAATAGCTGTATTTTTCTACTGCTTATTTGCAAGTAAGTTGAAATTAATGGAAGTCAATGACTGAACTCAGTGGGTTTGCAAGAGCTACGTAAGTGTATAATCACTGGCAGAAGGCAGTACAGCTACACATTAGCAGTTCTGTAGAGATGCTTCTGTGTGGGAGGCTTTTTCATACCAAATCCTTTTTTCTTTAGATACTTATAATTGTTTCAGGGAAAACCAGAACCAAAACAAAATAAAAAATCATCCCTTTAGGGCTTTATGGCAGTGCATTTTAAAGTTAGCAGTGTCCTCTATGGCCATTTTGGGGTTACCATACTGTGGTACAGCTGTTTTTCAGCGGCTGAATTGGTTCAAAATGTGCTTTTGTCTGTTTGGGGGTTCATTTACTTTGAGTTGATTTTGGTTTATTGGATAAAGCAAAGTGTTCTGTTTCAGTCAGTAACGCCAGACTGACTTGGACCTTAATACTGCAATGATTTATGCACATTTTTAATGTGTCCTGAAGAGCAGCCAGCGGGCCTGGAATCTGTTTTTTTTAATAGTGCTGCCTTCCTTTGGAAATTGGAGTGAGATCTGCTGATCTCACTAGCAAAGAATAGCCACAATTATTGTTATTAACCTAAAATGCTCACTTAAAGTGGGGCTGCAATCCACTAATTTAAATAGATGCGTGAGTCTTGTCATGTTAGGACACAGCTTCCAAATATTTAGCACTTACCTGGCAATATTTAGCAATTAAACGTCAGACAGACTTATAGATGCTTTTAGAGATGAAGAAATTAAAACGAAATATAATGAAGCCGCATATATTAGTATGGATGTGTGCATATTTAGCATTTGATCATTTCAACATTGCACTCACATTTGAGCATAAGATACATAAATCTTTTAATCTTGATGTACATATGCTATATGCACCCCAAAAGCAACTCAGTTCAGCCATTTGCCGAGCTGGTCATGTACAAAAATATTGTAATCTGGGAGCTCCAAATGGTTATTTTAACTACAGAGTATTTGTGCTTTTAAAATTATGCATAGGCTGTTATAGGTAGAACCTGTAAAATTCTAAATGATTGTAGAGCTATTGAATTGTAAGAATAAAATTATTCTCAAAATTTGTATGATTTTGTGAACTAATCTAGATATCTAATTTAATATATAATAGCATCCTTTTGTTGATTTTGGGGGCGGGAAGAGAAAAGGGGGGAGGTTTTGATCCCTCCTATAGAATTCTGTACAGGGATTTTAAAGAAAGGGGAGTTATTATGTAAAGGAATTCAAACTATATAGAAAGGCTATAATTTTCTCTGAAGTCCTAAGGAACGTAGCACATCGTGCTGATGACTTATTTTCATGTAAATTCTTCATCTTGAGGTAATTCATATGTCATCAGCGCTGATAAGTAATCAGACCCTTGTGATAAAATCTAAAGAACAGAAGAATAAATGAATGTGGTGCCGTTAACTCTTAGCTGTGGGGCCCTAATGTAACTTTCGACTGCATCCTCCATCCCAAGTGGACGTTGTGGTTGTGTGTGTGCGTGTTTCCTGCTACACAGGGACAAGGACATATTAACGCTTATTCTGTCTTTTGTAATATCCTCGGCGATCTTCAAATTAAGGTGCCGTGTAAGCATATCGCCGTGTTGTCGGTTGTTCTGTTGTCGGTTGTTCTTGTTATTAATCCTGAAATAATAAAATGTGTATTAGATAGAATCAGGGCAGCTCAACGGTATATTGCAGGCTATAAGCTTTCATTAACAGCTACAAGAAGTTTTTTGTTAGCTCAATGTGTGGTGAGGCAGGGAGGGAGAAGAAGTAGATGTGATTTGGGCTTGATAAGGAGAGATGGACAAAACAGAGGTAGGATTTGGATTCTGGTCAGGTCTGGATGCCCTTCTGGTTTGTCCATCAGTTGTTTTCTGGCAACATGTTGTGCTACATATTAAACCATGGTAGAAATCCTTTATAATGGTCATTTAAATACGGGTTTTCTGGGCCAGATAGATAGGTTAATATGGAGTAGTTTTTTTTGTTCTTACCATTTTTTGCATTGACCTCAGAAAATAGAGGAACGCGGAGTGCTACAGAGCATAGCAGCTTCAGGGAGGCTTTTCCCTATGATTAAGGAATAGTTCATCTATAACCAGAGCAGATCTCCGTCACCAGGAGACTGCGGTGACAAAAAGGGGATATTTAATCACTTGGCTAGGTCAGGACCAGAAAAAGCAAGCACATTGTCATTGCTGCAGCCCGATTACAGGGGAGAAGCAGCCAGAGGAGAGCCACGAGCTTCCACTTCCATCCATCTGCTCCCTCCCTTCCCCAGTTTTCTGATTTTTTCCTTTTTTTTTTCCATGCCACTTTAATTACGACAAGCAGAGGCGCTTGACAGAAGCTCTTTGTTCTGACAGGCGAGGTGGGTCCCTTGGTTTGGAATTCATCCTCCGATTCCAGCACTGCAGAAACGGAGCGGGGCTGGATACTCTCCGGAGCTTGGACACTGTCGCTCCTGGAAGCGCAGGCGTGTGTTTATTCTCAGCTGGAGTATTGCGGAGTGGAGCGCTGCAAGGCGGCTCATGTGTTAATATGCCACGTCTGGTGCTTTCATGTTCCTCAAAGGCATCTGATGCTGCTGGAGCATCGTGACAACTCGGCTGTCTTCGGGATCAGAGGGTCGGCATCTCTTGGGCCCGCTGCATCTGCTGGTTCATTTGGCAAGAAAAGCCCCCTGGTTCGTAGTCCTGTCTTCCACCTCCCAAGTTAAGCAGAAGAATATATTAATTGTAGAGTGTGTGTTGTCATCTGCACACTCGGGAAACAATTAGGGAAAACTTCCCTAATTTTCTGTGCAAGCTGAGCCTCGGGTGCTCTGCGGTAAACCAGCAAGCTGTGACTCCGGCGCTCGCCTGTGTTTGAACCTTGAAAGGCAGCTGAGCTAAAATTGAAGCAATGTTTTTTTTCTCGTTCCTTGTTTCAGATCTTAATACATTACTGGCATGATTTTCGGGATTTCCGTTTTCTTTTCCAGAAGTGGCTTTGTTATGTGATTTTATGCAGTCTTGTGTGGGTGATTATACGTGTATCAGGAGTCGGCTGATTCCCATACCTGAGTAGTCCTGCATTTCTTCACTAGTCCCCTTCATGTACCATCATTTTTCTCCCCACATTGCAAAGAGAAAGTGAGTCCAAAAAGACCTAACCAGTGCAATGCACTGAAACAGGGTAAGGTTAAAGATGCAAAGTGAGAGCTCGGTGTCTTCTGCTTTGCCACGTCCCTTTCTTTGGATTAAGGGAGTCTGCAGGGGGTTGTGCCAGCACCCAGCAGGGTACAGAGAAGAGCATGTTAATGCCCTAGAGAGCGTAGTGAAGAGGAGTTAAGCTCTGCCAGTTTAAGCAATCAATCAAACCAATCTGCCTCCTTCATCAGTTAATGCAATGAATGAGACTCATAATGCGCCATGAAATGAGAAGCTTTTCTGCGGAGGTTTAAAAACAGAAATATGACTGCTCGCATAAACGCCACACAATGGCTCTCAGTTCCTCCTCATACACTATCAACTTCCATTAGCCTGAAAACTGTTGTGAGATGCGACTCCTGCATCTGAGCAGCCTCTTAATTTCGGGTGTTGGTCACAGGTAAATACAATCTGACCACTGAAAACAGGAAAAAAAAAAAATAACACTAAGAGACTGTAAGACAGACATGGTAACTCCCTGGAGCTGCAAGGTTGGTTTAGTGGCATTCTTGTAATTCAATTTCTGCAACATATTTTAGGCATTAGAAAATATTGGCATACACAGCTCTAGTTCAAAACCACGCTGCAAATGGCAACTGCATCATGTTCGAGGTCTCAAATGCTGATATTTCCTTCATTTAAGTGACAATATAGCCCAGGGAGTATTAATTAAAATGGGCCATCCTCCAGATGAAGTGGCTAATCTAAGCCTATCATCCATTGTCATATGCTCACTGGAGAAGTACACTGTCTTACTTCCCAAAAAGTTGATGATTTTAATGCCACCATGGTATGAAAGGAGATGACATAGAGGAAAAATTGCCTTTATTTTTTCTTGATGATTTTAAACTCATCTGTCAACACTCTTAATAATAAAGGTCTTTGTGTAGGGAGGACTATAATTTAATTTACTACAGCGAATATTGATTCCTAGATAGTACAGTTGTTATCCTGTAGATGACCTAGATCCTTAGTTCCCTAAAGATTTGGAGTAATAACAGTAGCAAAAAGGTCTAGATTACCTAAGAGACCTGGTGGAAGTTAGTTACTTTCTCTGGTGACATTTTAATTGTATTCATTTAATTTATTCCTTGAATTCCATGTCTTTCTTTGTAAGCCAGAAATTGTCAGTTGGGTTGATGTTGATGCGCGCAGAAGGTTTTGCAAATCACTTCCCAGTCATGACAAACCTTAAGTTAAAAGTAAATCTGGAGATCTTCCAAACCCGCCTGGATGCCACCCTGTGCCACGTGCTCTGGGTGTCCCTGCTGGGGCAGGGGGTTGGACTAGATGATCTCTAGAGGTTCCTTCCAACCTCAACCACTCTGGGATTCTGTGTAAATATCTATCCCTTCCCACCCGCTCAAAAAAAGAAGAAAAGACTCAGTGAGGCACCTGATTCCACTTCTCACTAATGGAAATGATTCTCACTGAGAGATTTTAGTCCAAGTGTCTCAGCTAGGAGGCCGGGAGACCTTGGTTTCCTTGCAGAACCTCCTTGAAGAGGTCATTGTGGTCTGATGTTGCAGGTTCCTTATAACCAACTGGGAGTATTCCAGAAATTTCCCCCCAAAATATTCATGCAATTCTCCACAGGAATCCACAGAATCCACTACTGACGATGCTGCTCACTGAATGAATGGATAGGCCCTCCAAAACGGATACGTCATCCTTGGAAAAGCAGCAAACGCAAGGAAGGGAGGAGAGGAGGGAGAGAGGAGAGACGTTATCATCACCTGTGGTTTTCTTCTGTGTTCTGAATTCCAAGTATTGCGGATGCCCGTGGACCAAAGAGGTTTTTGAAGGCTCTGTAGCCATAACGACCGGCAATTTGTCAGGGTAGTGGGAGCTAAAGGAAATTACTGCATCCCTCCAAATGCTCCGTGCCCCCGGTGCAGGGTTGCGCCTGGAAAGCCGCAGCACAAAACGACAAAACAGCGGCATTTCGGGGCAAAACACAGGGTGACTCCAGCAATCCCTTTTTAGGAGCATTTCCTTTGCCCGGTTATTTTGAGCCACTCTAAGGCGATTAGGACGGCTCATTACCGGAGCTGCCGAGCTGAGCAGGCAACTTGTGTTCCCTTTTGAGAAAACTGTCACTATCTCTGCGTGAGCTCCGGTGGAAGTGAATAACAGTCCGTTTCATGCTCGGCAATACGGAGCAAGTCCTCTCCGTGCTTCGGGGGGCTGCGAGTTAATATGGGCGGATTGCGGATCGGGCGCCGTCTCCCTCCGCCTTGCTGCCGTGTGCTCTGTTTCTACAGGAAATATTGTGTTTATATATTAGAGACATTTTCTTTCCTGCCCGCTAAGCACTTCTCTCACCCCCCAAAAATTTACCAAATGTAATAAACATGTTTTTTCTCTCATTCTAGTCAAGGACTTAAGCAACTCATACTCCTAAACTTAATGAAAATCGTTCACTATCCTTATTAGGAAGATGGAGAAAAGAGGTAATTACCCGTTGCCGATAAACGGTGGCAGGCACATTTGTTAGCATAGATAATTTCCTAAATATAATAGATGCATAAAATTGCTTTTATAGAAAAAAAGAATTCTCAAAATATCATTAAGGGCCTAAAAATCTATGTTTTAAGATGAAGCAACAAATCTGACAGTAAACCTCTGTATCTGTCATGGACATAAAAGGAGAAAATTATTGTATGTGGGAAGTGATAAAGCCTCTCAACCCATCTCTGTCGAGCATCAGCAAGGAAGTAGGAGATTCTTTGAATAACTGGATGATATTTTTGTTGAAAATAAAAGACTTAACTTTTTAATAACAGACTGACGGAGCAGAAGGTTATGTGGTTAGTCAGCTTGTTTATGTACAGGAAAACTAGTGCGCTCGACCACAGGTTCAGTTTCCAGCAGGATAATGATCCCAAGCATTCTGAGAAACAGCATAAACATTGAAGAAATGGTATAACGAAATCAGAAGAGAAAATCAGAATGGAGCAGCCTAGTTTTGAGTCATAACCTTAGCAATCTGGAGCAAATGCAGCTCTTATTTCACTCAATACGGTAGCTGCTGTTCATTAAAGATCTCCAGTGCTTCTTTTTGCAGAGTGTATCCATAAAATCTTCTGGACGTGGAGAAAGCAAACCAAATGCTTTTGAGCTTTTAGATAGGTGTGGTTTGTTACGCAATTTACTGTTGCCCTTCGAATCATCAATTATATTTAAATATCAGTCTTGACAGTACTGATGTTACTGTTAGAGTCAAAATCTAGGTCAACCTCTTAAAAAACTGTGGGATAGGGGCCATGTCATCACTGAGCAAAAACATTATCAGGTCAGGCTGCCTGCGAATATGCAGAGCTTTATATGGATTTTTATTGCATGAAAGAAAAGGGTTAAGGAAAGAGTCAGAAGGGCTTGGAAGGAAAAAAAATCCACATTTTTAAGTAACAGGGTTCTGTTAATTTAGCCCATATGTTAATGGCAAAATGAGCACTTAAAAGTATTCTTTTCTGCAGTGCTTCATTAACGGTTGCTGGTTAAGAAGGCTACTCTGATTTCAATAGTTGCCTTAATTTAAAAGGCTACCTTGATTTTCACAGGAATGGCCCTTATTCCATGAATAAATTATTACTTTGTCACTGTTTTTGTCAGCACTATTAACTATGGAATATATCCTAGCTGGTCATTTTAAGTGTCTTCCTTATCAGTATTGTGCCTGGCATTCATTATCCTCTTATCTCGCTGCCATTTCTCTCACTAGAGAGGTAATGGATTGATTACTTTCAGTGCTATATTGGCCAGGATGTACAACAAATTCTCTTCAGCTTTACAGCTCATTCATCATGGATATCCTTTAATCCCCCATCCCTGAGTTTAAACGTTTCATTCTCTTCATATATATTGGAAATTATTAGCAAAGACCAGAGTCCAAGCAGTGCATCTTTTATCACTCATTTACTGTAAAACATCATCGCTGGAAATGCTGGGGGGGGATCTGTTCGGTTGTGCTGCCAGGAGGAATTTGGGTACTGCAGAACCGTTAACACCGCTGGCATTTTCTGAGCCACGGGCTGCTTTATTGCAATCAAAAAATTACTAAAAAGAAAAACCAAATGCTCTCGGTGCTGAACTGCTCACCTGTTTGCTGCAGCTGCGTATGGAGATAAACAGGAGCTCAGCCAGGTGAGTGGGCATTCGCTCTTGAGCTCATAGATGGCATTTGAAAATAAAGACACTTTTGTGGTGAAAAAAATAGGTGCGGTTCATAGCACATACATATCATATGGAAAACTGTTAGGGTGGGTTGAGTTGGAATCAGAAACTGGATTCCTTCATCTGGCAGGCCTCTAGCAAGCAGCAAATGTAGAGTAGGAGCATCGTGCTTTGGGTTTTTTTTTTCCTGAAAAACTTGTTTTTGGTAAACCTGGCAATGCAGAGGAGTCCAAGAGGCATCAATATTTTCTTGGGAAGGGCGAAGGCAGCAGAAACTCTGTAGGACAAGTTGAAATCAAAAATTATACAAAAAGACCCTTTTAGAGATACAGAAAGAACAGAGAATTCCTGCATTAGGTGCATCAAGGACACTCAGAGGAGCTGTATTTCAAAGGGAGTCCCATTAAATATAGCCCTGCAGAAGATGTAGCTCTATATCACTGAGTGCTCATCCTACAGCAGGTACATTTGCTTCCCTTGTCATTGGCACTGTTTCTGATCCTGATGCTTATCACTCCAGGCTTCAGACAAATGCTGATGCGATGTCTTTGCGGTTATATTAGCACCTCTTGTGCAGAAAGTGCTTAAACGGGAGCTTTTTCGAGGCCCACTACATGCATCAGCATCATCCAGGGAACAGATACACTGGAGAAACCTGATCCCAGAATCAACAGGCAAAAGCAATATTCCAGGCAAGTATTAGTCAAATATGCAGAAAGGAACTGGTTATTATAAAGTACTTAACTCTAAGGATAAAAAGCGGAAATCTCCGGCAGTCGCATGCCTCCATCTCCACTGCAGTCAAGCCCTTGGTGAGTCTCCTGGTTAATCTCTTGATAATCTGAGATCCACAGAAGGTCTCCCTAACATTTTGCCTACATGGCCATGCCCTGGCTTTCCTGGCCCACAGGACAGTCCTGCAGATGAGGATCCTTTCAGTGTCTTGATCCCAGGCTGGTCAAGAGAGGTAGAGAGCAGGAGAGAAATTCAGAAACAGAAGCCAAGCTCTTAGCCATATGGTGAGCTAGAAGCAGCGAGGCTACTCAGAAATGGTGGTAGCAAGCATATGATTTTAAATGGAAGAGATATGATATTGATTAATTAGGATGATGAGCCACCAAAAGGCCATCAGGATTCAAGTGACAGCAGCCCTGCTGTCTCTGAATAGGAAAGAATAAAAATAGGAACTCGCTCAGTCTTCATAGCTATTACAGACCTGTATTTGGGCACGTATCATACAGTGATTGAATGGACTGCAGGTGCATCCAGGGAAGAGACCAAGCACGCCTGACCACAGCAGCTAAATATATAAAGAAGGCAGAAACTGACCTTTTTGATTTAAGGCATTAATAATAAAGCGGCTAAAAATTTCCACCAATGCGTCTCCTCGCTGTAAAGCATAAAACTGCTGCAAAGAGAAGTGGGAGAAGTGGTTGCTTCTAATGGCAGCCTACTTCCTAAAATGGGTTTCTACAACAACAACAACAAAATGTATTCTCGATCAAAATCCTTTAAGAGCGTCTTGCCTTCTCAATAAAAAAAAGATAAAAATGGTATCATTATACCTGTATCCACTCTTTTGAGGAGACAAAGTCCAGAAGGAAGGTTGTATCACTTGAGCCAGATCCCAAAATCTCTGTAAGCAAGAGAGTCCAATGGAGAGAAAAAAAATAAAAATAAAAAATAAAGAAGGAATGTTTCTCTCTACGCTTTTTTAATTTACAGTGAAACTATTAATAACCCAGTATGTTCTCATTTCCTGCACTTTTCACAGCGCCCTGTCCCTTTCGCTTCCGTCGGCACAGAGTAAGGAATTACCTGTTCTCTTTGGGAGCATCATTGGTCCCCATGAGGGTGTTGATTTGGGACCCTTTGTGCAGCGCCGCCGCTCGCCGTGTGCCTGGTGCTGCGCGGCCCCCTCGTCCTGCAGCATGACGCTGCAATCCCTGCAGCCTCGCGGGCCGCAGGGAGAGCCCAGCGCTGCCTTCCCCCCTCCAGGAGCGCGAAGGGTGTCGGACAACCAGTTGTTTAACATCTGACAGCCTCGGAAAGCAAGGGTGGGTTTCTGTGTCACCTCCAGCCTTTATTACTGTCAGGCGATCTAAGCACACATCTCGTTGGGCTGATTTCTGCTCGCGCTTTAAAGCTGTTTCAGAAGCTGCCCCTATAGAAGTTCCCCTCTCGGCTGCCCTGCCTTTGAAGGCAGCTCTCAGGCTGCATCTTTCAGGCAGAAATTAATAATTTACAGTCCTTAGAGAAGGTCACCTCCATGCTGGGCTCCTCTAGACATCATCAGTCCCTCGCTCGGGGCTCTGAGGAGTTTGACGTGGGCTGGGGTAGCTGGAGCTGGGCTTGGACCCAGGGGTCAAACTGCACAAATTTACTGGACAAATTTTATCCCAGATATAAATATTGAAACAAACAGATTAATTTATGAAAGATTTCTTTATCGGCATTTGCATTAAAATATACGATTTCGTTTCTGATAGTTTTAATTGCTGTTGGAGATGTTTATTCAAATAAATTCAAGCCCAGAAAACATTTGGGGAAACCTGCAATTAGGACAGATCTGCAGCCATCTCCTAACAGGAGGTAGGAGAATAAAAGCAATCCTTCGGAAAGCACATGGAAAATGCAAAGCTGTATGTAGCAGCACCAAGAATTAGCCCTACTCTCTAAAACACTGCAATTCATTAGTCGCTAACTAGGTTTTTGGTCATATGTTTTACAACTGTGGTTTTGTTTTCTCTTTTTTTCTTTTTTTTTAATGAATGGGTCTTGCTATTGCGCGAATTTAACAGGGAAGGGATTTCTTGCTTGGAAAAGGTTTTTTGCTGTCCGCTCTCTGCCCAGGCTGGTGTTTCCATTGAGACGCTGACTCCTTCACCTAGGAGCTTAGCTTTGAGATTTGGCTTTTGGGTTTTGGGGAGCAGCCTGGGCACCCGCATTCCCCGGAACGAGTGCCGCACGGAGCGTGGCCACGCGTGGAGCCGCTTTTATCAGACCGGGGCAGAAATGTGAACTGCTTTATAACATCTCCCTAATACACGATCAGTATGAGGCAAAAGATCTTCCCGGATACTCGCGTTGCGCTTTTGTGCTCTTTTAATTCAAGTGACAGCTCCTGCGGGCGGGCCAGGGCGAGGTGCAGAATCCCCTTATTCCAAGCTGTCAGCGCTTTGGTTTAATTAACTCCGATTCCGCGCAGCCTCCCCGTAGCTGCGCGGTCTCCCTGTCGCCTGCTCCCTGTCTTTCCCTCCTGCCCCCTGAACGGCTCGGCAGCGCCTGTCAGGAGGACAGGAGGATATCCGAAGCCTCTGTGCCCATAGCTAGGAGATGGCAGAGCAGCACCTAACTCTATGTCTGCTCTCCTATATATGGGATATATGAGGACAGAGAGATATATGAATGGTTACCGTGTTTCATCAGTCTGATTTTGGGTGGCAGATATTCCCGGGCTCTGAATGATGAGGCTCAGTCGAAAGCTGTGCAAGAACAGGCCTGTTATATGTCCAATTTTAAAGAGCAAATAGCAGAAGTGTCAATTAAGGCTTGGTTTTATGTTTTATTAAACCCTAAATTTCCTTTCCTTTTCCTCTTTACAGTCCATTCATGCAGTTTCTCTCATAGTCTTCAGAGCTTTTAAAGCTCCAGAAGCCTCTCCATTCTTCCCTGACTTCCCCCATAGGCACAGAGTCTTGGGAAGATCCGTTTTCTGGGTGCTTGGGTGTCCCCGAGCAATCAGTAATGGAGAGAAATGGGGAATCCAGATGGGAATCCAGCTGTGCCAAAGCAGATGTCGAGCAGTTTGGAAGAATCACCCACCGGAGGTGCCTATTGGACCATGGAAAGAGCCTGGATAACTAAGTTCAAACTTGACTCCTTTTACACAGCTAGATGTAGGTTTGATTGATCCCAGCCAAAAATACGCACCTTGCATAAAAGGATGCGAGTGCGCTTACTCCAATGCAATTTTAATAAGTGATATTTGGAGCAGGTTTCTGCTGTCCTCTCCAAGGGGCCAGCAAGAAGGAGCAGCCGAGCCTCGACTGCCGGCTGTAACGCTAACGGAGGTGGACGGAGACAACTGCCAGAGCTGACACATCAAAGGTCCTCACAGGCATTTCTCAACTTTGAGGGGAAGAAAGGCAAGAAAAACAACCTGCTCAGATGTTTCCCTTAAATATTTTGCAGGTTTTCCAAGAGTGCCCAACTTCTGGTTTTAAAAAAAATAAAGATTGTAATTAAGATAGATGAGTTCTTTCTCAGTCATTTAAGGACAGTGGTGGTTCCACTTACTAAAACGTCGATCCACATATGTGCTACCATTAACACTGGAAAATAAGATTAAATTAGCAATATGTATTTCCAGTATATATTTATATTCAGTATTACATATGTAAAGATACACAAATGGGCAAACAGGCATACAAAATAAATACTTCTAGAAGTTGGTACCAAGGGCAAGAGCTGTAGAGCAAAAATAAATAGATATGCAGAGTGTCTAGTTGCTAGTTTTTAAGGCATGAAAAGCAATTTGAAATGCCACTTTCTTCCCAACACCTGAGTGCGTGTCCAAGTGCCTATGTAAGTCTGTGTTTCTTAAAGGAAACTTAATTTCCAGCAAAAGAAGTTTTGTAGTCACAGAATCATAGAATGGTTGAGGTTGGAAGGGACCTCTAGAGATCATCTAGTCCAACCCCCTGCTCCAGCAGGGACACCCAGAGCAC
>JAWLRI010000412.1:2298404-2320336 GCA_034781795.1 Crypturellus tataupa
CTCTCCAGCAGCTCCACATCCCTCTGGTACTGGGGGGCCCAGAACTGGACACAGTGCTCCAGATGTGGCCTCACCAGCGCTGCGTGGAGGGGGAGTGTTACTGTTCACACCAACCCCAACCTCGGCTTCATGGTGAGGACAAGGCAGTGCCGGCACCCAACGCTTTTGGTGCTTGATGCAGCAAGTGGAGCAGGTTCGGACTCCGGATCCCCTCTGTAAGGAGCTGAGGGGACCACTTGTCACTGCTGCGTGAATGCAGCACTTTGATTAATCTAGTCAAATATTAACGTGCCTGGTGAGATGGCCCACAATATCCTCCGGATGTATAAATATTCATATCCTAACATCTGCCACAGCTGCAGAGTTGCGAGTCCCATTTAATGGGAGGAAAAAAGTCTCTTTGAGGAAGGTCCAACGTAGCAGAGGGTTTCTCTCTTCATACCTGTCATGTAGGAAGTTGTGTAACTTTTTTTTTCCATATACTGCCATTATTTCGACTGAGGATTTAACTCCAGTATAACCACTAGCAACATTCCCGTGTCACTTTTAGTACGTGCATGTGAGGTTGTATATTTTTTTCCACTAAAAGCAACCTCTTTGATCGTTTGCACTCTGCTTTCTGTCACTGACCCGGTCCGACAGCAATCCTGCTTTGACAGGGAAGAGCTTCAGCGTTTCCTTAAGCCCCTGCCCTCTGCATTTGACACTTAAGAGGACACCTTCCATCTCCCGTGGCTTGGCACAGCCCCTTGCAGCTCCAGGTTCTTGCTCATACCTTATTTATGGCTGCACGATGCGCGTCCTGCTGCACAGTGGCTTTTCACTGGGTTCGCTCCTAGCCTCTCATCTCTGGATTTGGCACGTGAGCCTCCTTGTCCCCTTCCTTCCAGGCAAATAAATAAATAATAACCCAACGATGCAATCAGCAGCCTTGTTTCTTCTTGGCCCCATATAAATCTACATCCCTTTAATGCCAGCAAGCTGATTACTTCAGCCTAGCACTTTGTCGGTTATTGCATTTATTTTTTCATATTTGACACGCCAGAAATTCTCGTGTATTTGTATTTTTGGCGTAGGGAAGGCATTTTTTGTGGTGCATCACTAGATGTGTGAGTGAACAGCAAATCTATTCTGTAATTTCAAAAAGACCTTGAGAAGAATTGCTTTGCACATAAAGCCCAGCCTAGCTCTTGGTGACAGCATCACTTTGGTAATTAGGTCTTTCCATTGCTTGGGTAGAGCACCACAAGCTGCTTGATATTATTTTGAGAATTTTGCAAAATTCTATTTCAGTCTTCTTTGTTGTTGTTGTTGTTGTTTGTTTTATTTTTTTCACTTATTAGAGTTCATGCAGGTAGGGACCTCAAAGCTGCTACTTAATTTTCGGTTTTATTTATCACCCACAGCATTATATATATATTTTTAAAAGAGTTGCAGCCGACCCAAATTACACTTCAGTCTAGTAATTTAATGCCCTTACAAATGCACCAAATTATCTTAATCACATTCTGCAACAATCTATTACTACCTTTAAAAATTACTACCAGGAGAAAATCGCAAGTATACCACAGGGAGCTGAAGAATGAAGATGTAATACTTAAGGGGAAAAAAGGGGAAGCTAAACAAAACCCAGACATAAGCTAAGCTGACTAGAAAATTATCATTAAAAAATGTCAGGAAATCAAGAAACAATGCTTCTTTGGTAGTATTTTGAGTGTGTATCAGTGTAATTATTTATTTTTCAATACAGTAGCAGGAACCAATTCTGTTCTCAATTAAATTGGTTCATTTAAATGTATAAATCTGAAAATCGACTAAGAGGCTATTGCATCAGTTTAACTATACTTATTACTGCACAGATACAATCAAAACAACCTCTAATTATAGGTAAATGGCTACTGCCTGATGTAATATTTGACAGTGGCATCACTGACACAAATCTTCATTGCAGCTCTTTTCTATTGTAAGACATCATTTCAATGAGGCACTTTTTTCCATATTTCACTTTTAAAAGACATTTAGTCACTTCCAGTGAAGAGATACATATTTTCAGAATTTTGTTACAAGAGATGCTTTTGTTCTAAAACACATTTTATATCAACTATCTATCTTTGATAAAATTTCAGTGACAGGAGACCTGTTCGTTCACCAAGATGTAAAATGATCTCACTGTCTCTTTTCATTTTACAGTGTCAGGCTTTTAATTGCGTTTTTCCTATTTAGTACCAAAGCAACATCTTATTTTCTAGGTCAACATTTCTTATTAGTGTTGTGATTAAAAGAGTTTGACATTTTGAATAAAAATATAGTAATTCGTTGTATTAATTAAAAATAATGACCTAGAAAAATGCTTCCAAACTAACCTAAAGACACTGGTGTAGAGAGAAATGACAATTGTACTACATTACTGTATTTAATGAAATGCCAATAAGAGCAATAAAAATATGCATGCAAATGAAAAAATAAGATTAAAAATGATAAAATTAAGAATGATTTTCACTGTTAAAACACTGCAAATTTAATCTTCAGTCCACAGGAATGTTCACATATATTTGGGGAAACAAAAGCAATTTTTGAAATAATGGTATTTCTTGTGAAATGTGAAAAGCGGCTTTTGCTCAGGTGGATATTTGTTCCTTTTAAATGCATGATAGTTTTCAGCTGCCAGAAAGCGGAGAGGGAAGGATGTGAGAGGTGAAATCCTGAAGCCTTTGAAGTTTAGCCGTGGATTTTTAATGAGTCTGTTCCCAGGGTTGTTCATTTGTACGTATAAACTGCTAATACCATATAGTTAATTAAAAGCACAATAATTTTTATAAATATGTATATAAAATGTGAAAATTAATAGTCCAGAGAAGAAAGGAATATTAAACTAAATTATAATAATTATCTCGCTTGAAACCAGCTCAGACACACAGCTCCCACTGTTCAGCGACACCAGGTTCCACTCCAAGCCATAGGGTAAAATAGCATTGAAGATAAAGTAAATAATTATCAAGTATTTTATTCCTAAATAATGCAAAAGACAAATTTAAAAACAAAAAGCACTGGCACTAAGTAGTGCTTATTTCACTTACAGCTCGATATGTTCATTCCCCTTTGGAGAGCTCATCACTGAGATTAAGACCGCAAGAAAGCGCCTGCCCTTGGAGAGGACCTCAAAGGAGCTTTCTTCTCCAAATTAGTAGTAAACCCTGCCTTAGTGTGTCACAGGTCATTAAAATAGCTTATAGATGGACCCCGATTTCTGTTTTAAGTTTGGCGTCCTGGCTTATATTCTGGTTTAATCAGCAAATAGCAATCAATGGGAATACCAACGTGCTTTGCCCCAAGTCCCGCGTGCTGAGGATGGGTGTTGACACCAGCTGCATGAGGACCTTTGTGGTTTGCAGCATAAGGCAGGTAAAGCAGCACACAGCAAGGCTTCTGCTCAGCTCAGTCTAAATTAAATCCCGGTATTTTCAATTTACCCAAAGCTGTAGGATGTTTCTTCTCCTGAACCCTGTGGTTTCAACAGTGTCTCCAAAGAGGTCTGCTGGCCCTCAGCTCTTTAACACTCCATTTCAGCTGGAAACAGTGAACGCTTTACTTTTAAATCATTTTTAAGCGTTTTTAAAGCATTTTAAAGTCTTTTCAGAGCACTGCAACTGGCTTTATGGACCACGTCTGCAGCAGCTCTCACCAACCTCCTCCGTTCCTTGAAAGCCGTCAGCTTTCCAAAGGGGCTGTGCCAGCTTGCTGTGTTCGTAGAGCATCTATGCATTTAAGGAGCCATTAAATAACTCGTTGTCCTTTAATCTTCGGGAACTTCTGCAAAGTGTCCTTTTCTGTGTGGAATTTTGTAAAGCGGCTACGCAGACACTTCCTGATAACTTCTTCCTCCGTGAATATAAACAGCGTTTGCAGCTAAATGCTTTCTGGCATTATCAGCCAGTCACAGCCCATATTATCTCCCCATACGGTACAAATGACAATTCATGCAACACAGATACCAGGGAGTGTCACGCTTTATATTAAAACATTTCATATTTACAAGAATACCTTCCAAAAGAAGTTTTTTTTTTTTTTCCTTTTTAACTGAGAGCAAGGTTTAAAAATGAGGTTTTCCCTATTGAGGGGAAACATGTGCAGTGTGGAAGCAAGGAGCACATTTTACAAAACCTTTCAAGCAGCTACAGTACTACCAAACACTGAAAACTTTCTGGTGCTTGTGGAAGAATTTTTTTTTTCAATTATAAAATCTTTCACATCTCTAAGATGGTTCTAGCCAAAGCACTAGAAAATGCAGTAAGTAGGGAGATGTTCAAACAAAATCTGACACGAATTGTGGCTTTTTTTTATCATGGGATACCATGTTCCTGAAGTTAAAAACATAATAAAAGTGTTTCTTTTAGATAGAGCCCCTCTCCGAGCTCTCACTCCAGCTCTCTCCTGCCGCTCTCCCCTACTACCATTCCCAAGTTTTCTGAGACACAAAATGGGGCAAAAAAAAAGCATTTCCTCCAAGCCGGTTGTCATTTATGATTATGAGGGAACAATAGCCTTGCACTTGATTATTGTTATTACTTCTGTAGCCATGGGTGGCTGCGAGCGCTGTCACTTTTCACACGCTGATGTTGTTGAGCAGCAAAGCTGCTCTGAGTTGCAGAGCTGTGCGGTGCAGAATACCCCGAGCGAGGTCCTCGAGGTGCTGGGCAGTGTTTTCCCTTTCCTTTGGCATTATTGGACTGCACTGTCCCTTCCGACAGCGCATCGAGTCACCAGGACTCCCAGCAGAGACACTGTGCGCGCTGACAGACCAGGCGTGTGAGCTGCCCGCTGGGTCAGGAGACGCTGTCACGCGCATTCAAGCCAATACATAACATATGCAGGGTAATAAGCTGCCTATATAAGCCTAAATATTTGGTCTAATGCTTTACTAGCTTTACATGGTGGATAATTCCTTCTCAAAGTGTGAGGTTGCAAGGCCAAAGCTTTAAATTGTTTTTATTTGCCTTCACTGGGCATCATATGCTTCAGGAGCGTGAAATGGTAGGAGATGGTTGTGTTACAGCTGGTCAGTAACGGTGGGCTTATCTCAGGGAACTGCTTTACTTGCATTTGCCTACAGATAAGTAAAAACTAAGTCCTGTCCCTGGGTGTTTCGGACAGAGTGCTTTCATTTAAAAGGATCAGGTGAGACACTTTGAAAACCTTGACTGGCAGGTGTTAACGCCTTTCAATCGTATTACATTATTTACTCCACTTTATTCATTATTAATACATTAATATAGAATTATATACATCATTAGTGGCAACAGATTAATATATTACCACCAACACCTGCAATTTATTTTGGGTGCATCACCAAATTATTCTACCAAATCTATCTTTCGGTCTTTCCATATTTCGGGGAGCAAGGCTGCAATGTGTGTGCACGTCCGCGTGTCTGCTTGCCCTTAATTCACACTGTTTTGTTCTTATCCCACCAAACCGCTCCGTGCCTGACTGCTGCTGCCTGTTGATTGCGCTGTCAGTCTCTCAGATGGGTGCTTCTTGTTCAAAGCTCTCAAAACTGGGAAACGTTTAGCTAATGCCTTGCACTACATAAAGAGATCAAAAAGGTCTAAAAACTATCTGCGAGTCTTCTGCTACAAGCAATTAGGATAATACAGGATCCATCCCAAATCACATAGTAATAAATATTTTAGCTATCCCTTAAGCATGTATTGACATTTAGGGCTGTCTGCTGGTAAATAAAACAATCAGAACTAAATTTCTGCTTGAATCTGGGCTATTCGGAGTCTCCAGTGAGCAAAGACTTTTTTTTTCTTTCTCTTTTCTTTCTCTCTCTCCTTCTTTGTCTCCAAAGAAAATTACTGCCTGTCTGGAAAGCAAGTTACAGTGCTGACTGCAATAGTGGCATGTTAGGTATGGAACGGGGGCCAGGCCAGCAATTTGGCAGGGTCCCCCAGGGTTTCTTTGCCTTGTCCGATGCAGAGCAGAGCGCAGGCAACTGTACATTTGATCAGAGGTGAATCCTGAAAAAAAAAAAAAAAAAGGCCATTCCTGATATAGGAAGCATCAACTTGATCTGGACACCTCAGCAGTTATTCAGGCTTGCTGGTTCACTGGGTCACAATCACAGTTTGTTTTGGAAAATTCAAGATATCAGATTGTCTTTATAGTATTTTTTTTTCATTTTTCCTGTCCTTCTCTATAGAATCTAATTGCAGTTCACTTTCAAAGCCAGTCAGATGTGTCTGTGTGCAATTATAAATAAGCAAACCTGGGCACCAGAGAGGGCTTTACAAATCAAAGCACCTGAGTCACCCCAGCTTCTGAACTCCCTTTTAAAAGTAATTTTCCGTGCATGAATTGTGGCACTAATATCTCTCCAACTTACGTTTAAAGTAGATTTTCTAGAAATTAGGCGTGTAGTTCACATCTGAATGCAAACAGCAGAGGTATCGGATTAGCTCCTTGGCATAGCATGGGGAAATATCCGTGCAAGGTGTGAAGAGACCATTCAGGTACCTGCTAATGTCAGTCCTAGTGATGACAGCAGCCTGGAAGTTGGTTTCAGAACACACTACTGCGGCTTCCCTGGGTTTTGAACATACTTGAGAAGAGCTCCGTTTCCATGTGCTGCTGTACTCGTGTCCCTCAAGCGAGTAATCACTGTAGTCAATCTTTTCTCACCATACTAAGGTGAGAAGGGTTTGTCTGCGTGAACAACGAAAATTTGTTTTGCACAATGGGGCATCTCAGTGCTAGCAGTCCTTTGAGCAGACTTATCATACCCCGTCACATACGCGTTGTTCAGTGCGGGATTTCAGAATATTTTCCCACTCTTCAGCATCTGTTACTGTTTTCTGTAGCAGCACAGGTGCGTAACAGTGTCAGGGAGATGAAGCAGATCTAGACAGGTTGGTCTACACCCCAAAGTCCTACTGCCATGGTCGTATCGGCTCACAGTATGAAAAATTCACACCCCCTCGCGTCTCACGTTGCCGTGCTGACAAAACCCAGCAGACATCCGTGCCAGCAGGGCTGACTCCTGTTGGCTTTTGTTCAGAGAGCTCGGTGCGGCGCCCCAGCCGCGATACCTCCCCGTCAGCATATGCTGCAGCTTCGCTGCGGAGCCAAGCTGTGGTGGCAGCAACTCGGCCTCGCTGAGCCGCAGCCCGCTCTGAGCTTTTGTCAGTCGATCATTTTAGGGGCTTGTGAGAGCAAAACATTCAGGAGAGCGGCCAGGAGCCGTCCAGGTGCCTTGGGAGCCTGCTGGTCTCCTGTGCGGAGTCCCTCATCGACACTCATCTTAGCACGCACAAGTGGATGGTTGTGTGTGAGACTGACCTATGACTCCCTCTTGATTATAGAGGCAGCCTGAACAACTGGGCACATCAGTTTTAGGGTCCAGCAAGGAAACTCAAAGTCCCAGGAGAGTATCTGAGACACCCTCCAGTTGTTAATTACCACCAGCTCTTGCTCTTTCGACTCCGTTTTCACTGGTGTTTCATTTCAGCACAAAAGAGAGTAAGGGACCTATCTCTTTTCCTCTGTCACGAGTAGGAAGTTGCTCTCCAGAGATACATGTTTTCTCCACACCACGTGGAAGCTGCTATAGCCAGTAGTGTATTTGTCAACTGGGAGATAACTAACCTGCTGCCTCATGATCATGGGAAAGAGGAAAACACTCTTCCTCTTCTTCTTCTTGTTCTTCTTCCTTTTCCTCTTCCTCTTCATCTTCTTCTCCTCCTCCTCCTCTTTGGAACCACATAACTGACATCATACAGGTTCACCACAGCACAAACTTCCCTGACACCTTTAGCTTCCTAGTTGACCATTAGTTCTTGTGCTTCCTAACTTCTTGTGGCTACATAAAAGCTACTATTCTCTATCAAAAAGTGCCATCGTGTGTGCTGGCACTGAATGGTTAAAAAGCTTGTTGTGCATAGCTGCAACATAACCTTGGGAATTAATCTTCTTATAAAGACAAAAAAAAAAAGTAATTGGATTTTCCTCCTTATAACATTTCTTGGCTTTCCCGCATTCTTTCACCTAATCATGAAAGAATTAAGCTATCTGGGTTAGCATTGGTCTCTTGCATGTTCTTCACAGTAATAATTAGTGAAGTTTCACCAATTACCCTTTGCAGTTTTATGACAGGTTAGTTATTCCAAACATTTTTTTAAAAAACACTTTTTGTGAAGCCATTCTTCCCTAGTTCAAGGTTCTTCATATTGTAGCTGTTATTGCCGTCTTTTAAAGTCCCATCTGACAGAATTTAAGCTGAAGTAATGAATTTGTCATTAAAAATGGAAATAAACTTGAATATTTCTGTTGTGCCATTGGAACTTGGATTAGAAAGGATCTTCGACAGGGTACTCAATAGCCACCGGACTTGAAATACAAAATAAATGATGTCAGGCAATAAGTTACTTGTTCATTTTATAGTCAGATCATGGGTAATTAAAAAAAAATCGATTTACTCTATCACTTCCCTTTCCTTGATCTACAATATTGTACAGTTGCTCTTGGTCCATTACTTGAACTAAGGCTTATGGGCTCTTTGGTTTAATTTGAAATTTGTCCATTAATTAAGAGGAAGATAATGTAGCATCACGGGTGGAGCTGGGGACCGGGAATCAAAGCTTCCGAGTTCTTCCGGGCTCTGTTACTGACTGAGCAAAGTCATTTATATCTTCTGTCCCATGTTGTCCCTGGGACTCTCAGTATAATTATGCTGAAATGCCCCCAAGCAATACTGGGAAGGCCGATAACGGTGAAAAAGGAAGTGCTGGTTCCCTAAACCTCCCTAGAGATGCTTGGTCGTGGGTTTCAGGTCAAGTCCTTTTGGCTTCTGCTGCTGTGCAGCTCGTGTGATTATGGAGGAAGATGCTGCTGTCTGTTATTTACACCTTTTGGAAGAAAATGTTCCATCAGTCTTTGGCTGAGAATGATTTAGCATCAATATTGATGGAGAAGACAAAAAGAAACGGCTTGATTCCCGGGATCCCAAAGCAGGGGGGTCCCTCAGAGGAGGGAAGGAAAATGCTTTGTACTGTGGAAGTGAGCACAGTGCCTGAAACCTGTAACCAACTTTGTTTTAACAGGATTTCTTTAAAAAAAAGAAATCAAACAAGCAAAAAATAATAATAATAGTAAAAAAAAAAAAAAGTGTAAGAGCAAAGGAAGCAGGGGAATAAAGCAATAGGGAATACTCAACTCATCCCTGTCGGAGTCTTTCAGGGAACTCCAGTTGTTGGAGGAAAGGCTGCAAATTAGGAGCACCCCCAAAAAAGGGGACTGGTGGCAGCGAGTCAAGATCATTTCTCACTGCCAGGACAGCGCGGTGCTGCCGCGGCCTTTCCAGCCCGTCGGCAGGCATTACTACCTGGTGAAAAAATCTGTTTTGCAACTGATCCTGAGGCCTCATAAATCATTAACGGCTGCCGAAGCACAGCGTGAGCCCCGCAAACGCTGCGAGGACGAGAGCCGCCTCTGATGTAACCTTGTGTCCGACGCTAATGCCCGCCAGTTATTTAGGAATACAAAGGGGCTCGGCTACGGAGATCGATGGATCAATGTAGCTTCCCGACTTCCTTCTCTTCTCCACTGCCTCTTCGCTTTATGATTCAGAAACTGAGCTAAATATGCAGATACACACACACACACACATATATATAGGGCTGGTTGTAGTCATGTTTCTGTGGAGAGCAGAATGCAAGTTGGAGGATGAGGAGGGAATTGCCTCCTCCAGACAGCTATGGGAGAAGCTTCAGTTAGAAGAGCAGGACTCACTCTGGTTTCTGGTTTTAAGGGGTGCTGAATTAAGGGACACCCCTTAATGAATGTGTGTAGCATAAAGTACATTGAGGTGTGTAAAGGTCAGAAGTAGAAACTGCCCCCAGGAGCTGCAGGATCGGATATAAACAAGGGTTGGTCCATAATGTCCAAATAATGGAGAAAAGCAGACGGGCAAATCTGAGCACAGGAATGACAGAAAACAGTGAAGCGGGCGGGGGGAAAGTGAAATTAAACAGGGGATAACAGAGAGCATGCAAAATTTTAGAGGAAAAAGTAGCTGTCTTTAAGGCATGAAATGACAGAAAATTGGTCTGGAGGAAAATGTAGTTACTGTAAGTGAAGGTAGAAAAGTGAGCCAAGACAGGAAAAAAAATAAGCAGTGCATATGTGGAAAAGGAGAGAAAAATATTTCCTGCTCAGTCTCCTCCAGCAGATACATCTCGGACAGATCCAGTGCCGTGCCTGCGGAGCCACAGGTGTTGGGAATCACATCCGAAACACCCGCTGCCTCCTACCTCCCCTTGCCCTTAGCTGAGGCCTGAAATGTTCCCGGCCGAGCCAGGCGGCTCCGCAGACTTGATGCCCTTCTCAAGAGGAGGGAACATTTGGATCCCGTTCTAAGGTCCACATTGGCTTGAGCTCTATCCCTCTATTCCAGCTCAAAGAGGTCCCCGAAAAGCAGCCCAGGCGACAGCACCCATCGGACAGCAGGGCTTGTTTTCCTGCACCGCGGACCTGCCACGAGCCTGCTGCTGCTGCCGGGCCCTCTCCAGTGATCCCCCTGCTCTCCGGGGAGCGCTGACCCAATTCGGCACGGAATAATTAGCCTTTCTGACACCACTGTGTCTCCATTAAATAGACATAAATGTGCAAGGTGACATTTATTTACTTAGGCCTGAAAAATGTGCTCCGGAGATGGCGGGGTTTGGGTGAACTTCGTGTCTTTCAGTGCAGCGTGGTGTTTTTGGAAATTTTCTGTTTAACCACTGGCTCCTCACTGAACTGATTCTTGCCGAGCTTCATTGGAGGAGCAGGGGGAGTAAAAAGAAATTATTTGGGTCTAACTCGATTTTACCAGCAGGCCCTTTGGCCCTGCTTTGGCAATGCAGTGCCGAAGCCCAGCAGTGCCTTTAAATGCAGTTATGGGTACACACTCTGCAGCTCCTTTTACTTTGTGTAAAAAGGGCCTCTACCTAAAGAAATGCTGCTGATTTACAGATCTGTCTGAAGAGGAATGTGTTCGGAGTGTTTCACGGAGAAAATGAGAACCTTGACCTATTGCAAGCATAAAATAAAACCAAAATCCTTTAGTATTTAAAATCAGCTCTTTCATCATCTTGATTCCCGACTTTGGAGCCGCCAGACTATTGCCCAGGTGAAAAGTATATTATTCATCTTGATAGCCACTTTGGTCTGCAGACGTGGAGAGGAGGCTTACCCTTAAAAGTGCAGCCAGTATATAAAACATAGGTTGCTTAGTAGTACACATCCAGACAGGACGACGTGGCACGCTCTTATTTCACTCAGTTAGTACCTATAGGCTGTGTAACAGGAGGCATCGCGCAAGGTAGGTGCTTTATTGCGGGATGGAAACACTTCCATAGGTTATTTTAATCATTACAATTCTTTCATGGTGTGTGAAAGTTGATTGTTGCTGTAAATGAAGCCATTGAAGGCTGAAAAATAAGAATGCTGTGATAGTAAAAATCCTCAGAGTGCAAAAAATGGGAGCCGCTGCAAAGGGCAGAAATTTATTCTTGGTGTGAGATTATTTTGTATCATGACGATGCTTTTAAGCTAATTCTGGGAAATATACAGTTGTAGTCTATACAGCTAAAGTATATTGCAAGGTGCATTGATACTTTGGTTATTTTTTATTCACTATAATATGTTATGTATGGAGTACTTTTGCATTCTTTTAACTGAGAGTACTTTAGTTCTTTTAACTATTAACACTTCTTCACTATGTATAAGATAGGATATGTTATTTTTGCAGGTCTTGTGGTTTTATTATTTTGACCCATATCCAGTCCATATTGCATCATAGCACCATATTTTCACTAATATTATTCCAGTATGTTCAAAACTTATTTGCATTTGGATAGAAGTTCATTAGCTCTTGTTTTTTCTTATAACAAATTATTTTCAATTTTTCTGTGATAATGCATTCTCTGTGGTTCTAATTTGCTGATGCTGATTTTTTTTTTGTTTTGTTTTTAACCCTTCCAAATTTAGGAATTTTTTTTTGCTTTTTTTTTCTGTGTATATATTTCCGTTGTTTAGACCTACTGGTTCCCGCTTTTTTCGTTGTTGTTTTTTCTTTTCTTTTCTTTTTAGTGTGTTATGTTTGTAACTTCTGACTGTCTGTGTTGAGCCAATCTTACCAACAAAAGTATCAGTTGTTTCCTGTTTCTCTACTTCTTTACAAAAAAAAAAAAAAAAGAAAAAAGTAAAAAGTAAAAAACTCTTAATGGGAACCCTGGCACTGTCTGTCTTCTCTGTTCTGCAGAAATGTTGAAGGAGTTGAACCAGCAACGCAGAGCGAAAGAGTTTACAGACCTGAAAATTATTGTTGAAGGCAAAGAGTTTGAAGTCCACCAAAATGTTCTAGCTTCCTGCAGCTTGTATTTCAAGGACCTGATTAAAAGGTTTGCCTTCCTTCCAGCTGTGATCTGCTCTGTTCTTTTGTAGGGCGCATTTGTGTCGCTTTTTTTTCCTCCCCTCTCTTGCAGGTTTATGAAGATTGAATCTCCTGTCACAGAGCCAGTAGCCATTCTTTCCACCTCCTCTGAATGTATTTCCAAACCGAGCCTCAGATCCATTCGTTACACATCTGACTCGTACAACGTAATTATTTCTGACCGGTAGCGGCCTGTTTTGGCCAAAGAAACTGTTCCACCACTGAGAGATTTAAGATTAAAACAAAACCGCGAAAAGCGATTCAGGCCACAGCCGAGAATTCTGGCTGCCCCCGTTTCCAAGGGACTTGTCACGTAGTACAAAAGTTTGTCCTTTGGGCCACGATAAGCCATCGTGGCGATGGTGGACGATGCTGGGGCCTCATGCTGAGGAAATATTCCGAGTATGTTAATCCCTTCAGCCTGCACTCTTTGTTACATGCTATGTGTGGCTTCTGTGGGCAAAGGGATTGATATTTTTATTATTTGGGGACTTTTAAATGACGAAAAGGCCACGGGTGAATTTATCTAGGAAATACTGGAAATAAGACAATTTGGGGGAAATATGTAGCTCAGTCTGCATGTTAGATGAAGAACAGTTATCTCCTACAAACACTTTACTTTAGCTCAGGGTAGGTGTAATATGTACATTTTCTGAACGTCATGTCTCTGCCTTCGCATTTTGCCCCCTCTGTTTCTAGCCGATTGATTCTAAACAGTGCATGATAATCTTTTCTTTCCATTACATTGATTTTTCAATTTGTATGCTTCATATACTCGCATAGGAATAAATTGGTACTCTCGTATTATTAGTAAGTTAGAGTAGCAAGTAGGGAGAAAAAAAAACATGAGGATAACTTTCATTTTTTTCTCAATCATCAGCAAATTAATGCAGCTGCTGATTTTGCCTTGCAGTATTTTCCTGAGCAGACTGAGCCTGGACTGTGCTAAAAAATGGGATTAAAGAACATTTTGCTTGCTTCAAATCCTGTATTTAAATTTTGCCAACTAACACAATAGTGACTGTATTTTATTTCAGGATGGCATATTGGCTGGTATCTCCTTTCAGTGTATTATGTCCTTTTGCACAAAGCTGTTTTTATAATTATGGATATATATTACATTTCTATGATATAACTGTGCTGACTGCCTTATCAATTATTCATAAAAAATATGTTGGCTTAGGAAGCATGTCTTTTCCCCTCTGTAAATCTAATGATTGCTAGCTGTAGCGGTGCCAGATCTCTCCTGTCCCTTCTCTTCTGTCTGCTCATTATTATTTAATAGTTAAGGCTACAGTATAGGCTTTGGAGAGCGATAAGGTAAAGAGTCTGTGGGGAAAGGAGCTCTTAGAGTCAATTTATAGAAATCCAATAACTGACTGGCCAAAGACTGTCATTTGGCTACAAAGACATCTGTGTGTGTGCAGAAGCCACCAGGCAGCATCTATTTCAAGATGCACACTGAGCGGATTATTGCTGCTTGATTATTTAATTATTGAATGGAAATGTGCTTTAGATTGAGCACTTTAGATTGAGAACCCCAAGAAAACTTCTAAAATGCGCTGAAAAGGGGCTCTATGAAATCACATCCCTTTATTTCAGCATTTATTGCCTTTCAGTAGCTCACATGAGATTCACATGCGGTGCAAGATAAAAGTAGGGGGAGGGTTTCCTCATTTGCCGACTCCACCACTTTTTGCCTTCCCTCACATCATCATCAGCAATAAATATTCTGGAGGTCAATTTGTGTCCACAGTCGGATCTCGTCATCCCAGTTGTCCTCCATATACAGCCTCCATGGCGCACATGTAACCTTGATGAAGGCTAATGGAGTTGCACAGGTGTATTCGAGGCAAAAATACCTTTATTGCTGCTGATGATGCTTGAATAGGGAAAAATCCAGTGTGATGTCTAGTTGAGTTTGCAAAGCTGTCAGGTGGGAAAAATAAATATTCATCTATAAACTAAGCAAATGTGTTCCAGTGTCATTGCAAGATGATAAACGAGGGGCCATGGGGTGGAATTTCTAAGGTCTTTATTTTTAGAGGATATTAGGCCTTTTAGAAAGTCAGGTCAATGACAGTCGAGGTGCTTAACTTACAGTGAGCACTCAGTTTGGTAGGACTATGCCCTTAATAAGGCAAAGTCATTACAGTTCACTTATAGTTCACCTTATATATATATATATAACATATCTAGAAACCTCCTCAGGTATTTGTTAATAGCTCCTTTGAGACAGTGCTTAAGTTAAATGTGATTTACATTGCACTCTGCATTAGAATAGAAATCAAAACAAGAAATGGCATTTTTTAAGCTGAAGAGTAAAGGAGACATCTCTTGTGTTAAATGCAGTATAAATGACATTTTAACCAGTATATTCTAGGGTTAAACTCTGATGTCATTACAGCTGAAGGCAGAAATCATTTGCCCATCGATGGGAAGACTGTCTAGTCATAAAGATGCTATATGCACCCATATAACATGCAGAAGAACTGTATATTTGCAGTGTGTTTGCCTCATCTGTTCTGTGCCATAGGCTAATTACCCTTAGCTCATGTTCTGCCATTGATTCCTCTGCATGTGGCACTTGGTACTGGAAGCAGAATAGCAAGTGGTGTGTGTCAAAAGGACGGAAATTAAATGCTCAAAAACAAGTGAGATCAATTATCCCTTCCTCAAAGAATAAAACATAGACAAAAAGCATAAGAGAAATAGAGTTATTACCCATCGTGAGTGAGGCTATTTGAAGACAATTACTCCTTGCATTAGTAGGGAAAAAAGCATGTTGTTCCTGTTGCATTGTAGTGAAAAGATAATTGGTTTTGACTGACCAAAACAATTTCAAAATTCCTTCTTGTTCAGGAAAGGCAAGGAGAGAGCACGCTGAGACCCCTTGGTTTCTCGGAAAGAGGTTAGTCCTACCGCGTGCTGGCCCAGATCCAGAAAGGCTCTTGGGCCATGTGCTTTATCCTGCTCTTCAAGGGCCTGGTCCTGCTGAGGTCGGGCTAGCCCAGGCCCCAGCCCAAGCCCGAGCCCTCAAACCTATTTGAGGACCTTCCTAAATCCAGGGCCCGGCTTCTGGTGCCACCAAAGACAAGGACCACGCTGAGGGCTTCCAGAAGGAGATCTGTTCCCCTAAGGCAACTAACACACGGCCTCGAGTTTGGCATCTAAGGCAGGTTAAGTCCAAACTAGCCATGTAGACTCCTGCTGTGGTCAGCAGAGAGACAGACAGACGTCTTTCCCTCCTAAAGCCAGTCGTGTAGCTACAGCTCCAGTTTGGGGAAGGAGAGCAATGAGCTCCATGGAAGGAAGGGGTGGAATTTGTGTGCATTCAGGAAGCAGTGGGAAATCCCACGAGGAGGCATCGTTTTCCACATGCATTTGGGATAGACAGGCACAGCTGCTGGCAAAAGGGAATGCCAGATATTCCTGTAACAGTGTGAGTCGCACCAGAACATTTTACCTCGGTGCTTTCTCCTTCTTAATCCAATCCAAAGTGCTGGAAACTATACCAAATATGTCATTAATAAGAGGAAGCACTTGACATTAGAGTGTCTTCTTGGCCCAAAAGCTGCCTTTTATAAGCAGACTTAGCTTGCTTTCTCCATGGCCAGTTCCTGAAGTCACTCAAACCCCATCCTGTAACCTTTCCCAAGACTGGCTTTTAGCGATGCTTTCCAACCTTGGAGCCACAGTGGCCAGCTCATCCCGGCCGTGCCGAGCTGTAGGACACATCCGTGGAGAGACTCGGTCGCAAAGCAAGCAGTCCCCATGCAGGGCAATCCGACCTTCTTTTCTTACGGAGCAGAGCCAGCGAGTTCCCGGCCAAATTGCTTTTCCAGGAAACCTTGCCTCTTTTTGCAAGTGTTTAGGCAATTTTTTTTTCCCTGTAAAATGAAAAAGAGGATGCAATCCCTCCTTAGGGCTTGAAGGCAGGACAGGGAGGCAGGAGGAGAGGGCCACATTTCTTTTGCTTCACTCCCACGCCCAAGCCAGAGGTGTCACCCTGCATTTTACAGCGCTGTGAAGAGAGGGAGCATTTGGATGCGAGACAGAGAAACCTGCCTCTATCCATCTGAAACAGCCTGACAAAACTGCAAAAGCATTTAGGTGTCTGGAAAACAGACTGTCTGGTTTGTGTTTACGTTGTAAAAAGCCCAAAATGAGAAATAGCAGATGAAAGAAAAAGCTACTCTTAGTGACCCCTTCGTGTTTTCCTGCTTATTAAGAACCTTGCTTTTAACTCCAGTGGCGACAGAGGCAGCGTTTCTCCATCTGCATTCCTCAGCACCAGGGTAAAACCAGAATAAATCGGGAAACAAATTATTATATTTCTCTAAAAACAGAGGAAAAGGGAGGTAAAAAAGCGGTGTTTGTTCCAAGTGCCAGGAGAGGTAGATTGTAGACAGGCAGCAGCAGCGGTTTCTGCTACAGTGTTTAAAGGAGTCTAGGAGGCTGCATAGGGGCATAAAATACTCGGTTCCCTTTGCTGCTGGGGCAGAGGTGTAAATAATGCTGGGATGACATTTGTCTCTTCAACAAGGGACTCCAAATTGCCGTGGGTCGGGCATGAAATGCTGGCATGGGAAGCAGCTTGTCGCTCTCCCTCACTCGCGCACAGGCTGCTGGCGCTCGCGTTTCGCAGCTGCCCAGCCCTGGAAAACGTGTTTTCATCGAGCAAAAATGTCTGGTTCTCAACCTAGCGGAGCCGCAGGTCGCAACTCCCCCCTGCACCGTTCCCAGATGCGACCGCAAATCTCGCCGGGTCCTGGTGGGCTGCAGGGCCATCCCATCGCCGACACACCGGCCGCTGTCACACGTGTCCTTGAAAACCGCCACTTGGGGGCACTTCCAAAAACCAGAGTTGTCCTGAAATGAGAATAATCAAATCTCGATGTCCCGCAAGCCAGCAGGTAGCCCCAGGGATCAGCAGCTCATCCCCTTTCAATCAAATCTCCAAGGATTAGCCAGGCTGGGGCAATGGATGGCAATTTACAGGCCTGGCTTGGTGTCCTGTCCCAGGAACCTGGACGGCTCTACTTACATTAGAGAAATATTCTAGCAACACCCCGTAAAGGAGAGGCGCAGAACCAGCGCCTTAAAAAATTAATTCTAATTACCAAAATGCTGACTGGGGTCTTTGGGCACTACCATCATCGTAGCAGTAGTAATAAATAATAACAGGGGTTATCAGTATTTTAGTATTGTTTCCCTGGTAGATATTGCAGTGGTGAGAAGGAGCCTTGGACAGATTTACCTAGATAATTACTTGTATAAATTTCACCACATTCCTAATAAACAGATTTATTATCTGCCTAATACCAGCTCGCTACTAAGCTGTTTTTTGAGGATCTAATAATATCACTAAAACAAATCAGATGGGGATGGCTAAGGGGGTGAGCTTTCGGTTTGACAAGAGAAGAACTTTGTTTATTCTGTAATTTTTTTAAAGCTCCCTTCCCATCTAATCCACCAGAGCCTTTTTGCATCTTTTGTTTACTTTTATCAAACACTTCCCACCTCGGGCTATTTTGCCGCTTTTGACTGAAACAGACTGCAAGAGACCCCTGTGAACGAGTGAGCTCCTGCACTCTTAATGGGGTGGCCCCTGTTTTCTGCTTCTCCACCTGCATCTCATGAGCTTCCCTTTATCCCCCGTCACCTCTTTGCTGGCTTGGCTTTACTCTGGCCACCTGGTTTGTTAACCAGGGCTTTTTCTACCAATCCCCAGGCTTATGTGGTGGCAAATTAGCCCAAACTGCTAATAATTACACCTGTAAATGCAAGTGGTCCTGCCAAATTTGGCTTGCCTGGGACAGGGAATGTTGCTTGTATCAGCACCCTGGTATAAAAGCAAGCAGATGGATTTGTTGGTCAGGTAAATTGTTGTGACAAATTTGCAGGGCTGTGTTTAAACAATGTAATTTATTTAATCTTGTGATTTTTACTAGTCCTTTGCCATAATCGTGCAATAGCATCATTACACTACATGTTTTCTTCTCTCATGAGACAGATGGATAGTGGCTGAGGCTCAAAGATAATATTTATCTACAAGATAGTAAAACGAAGGCAGAGATTTGCAAGTTAATACATTCAGAGCCGATAAAATAATTCCAAAAGGAGAAGCAATGCTAGGATATAATTTATTTTTTTTTAAATCCTGCTTAATAGAACATTCAGTGCCTTATGACATACGTATTGCGATGGTGGTACTCTATAAATGTCCCCTGCTGTCATCATTTACATGATTGATCACCTTGCAGCTGCAGAAAGGCGAATAACCCGGTAAAGAACGCGCTACCGGGGCCTGGGCAGGCAGCGTGGGGTGTGCGTTGTGGTGGGTTTGTGCCTCGGGGCGATTCAACCCCAGGGGTCCGCAATTACGCAGGGAGATGGATCAGATTTGTAGGTACGAGAAGACCCTTTCCCTGTGGAGCGGTGGCTGCAGGTTGGCCGTGATGCAGCGGGGTTTCTCCCGAGATCAACACGCATGAGGTTTCCAAACCGTTTAATAGCTTTGATGATGATGAAAAATCAAATAGTGGCCGGTTGAGCCGCAGCAACACCGCGCTCTCCTCTGTGCCGGGGTTTCAGTGCCGTGAGGATTATGTGCCACAGCAAACAAGATATTCGGTCCAAATTGTAGAGTCTCGAGCAGGAGTTTCTAATGAATCCACAACTAACAGACTCTTAGACCTCGTGAGAAGCTGCCAATTCCAGCCTGGAGTCCTAATCAGAGTAATCTGAGGGAGGTAGAAAGTAGCTTCCTTTCATGTAAGTGCTCCATCTTACATGAAAGTCCCGGCTTCCCTGGTTTCCACCGACCAAGTGCTGCTCGGGAGGCAACGCCACTTAGTTTGGACCGCAGCCTGCGGAGGGACTTTGCTCCACGTGGGAAGGAGCAGCACCAAACAGGGCTCGGGATGCTCTGCATGGGGCATCCAGCATCAGTTCTGACGTGGAGACTCCAAAACGGGGAAAAGGGAAGGTCTGAAGCAGAGCTGGTGGCAACGTCCCTAAAGTCTTGCAGGCAAGGCACATTTTACCTCTTTTCTATATACTGCCTTAAAAAGGACAGTAATTTTGTTTTGTCACTGCTTTAAGAGGCTCCCTGTGCCTTTGTCTTCTCCAGTTTAAGCAATTAAGCCGAAGGCTAAGTAGGCAGAGCAGGATCGGAGGCCTTGCCTTTAATTTATCAGCCCTAATTATGCTGGAAAATACACAGGTATTTTTGAGGAATCCCGCCGTATCCATGTGGAGCGCGTGTGCTTCCGGCTTATCTGGCGCTTCAGCTCTGCTCGCACACTGCCCAGGTCTATCACCTTGCCGGGAAAAGGCAGGATTTGTAAATCGGAAAGAATTCCCCAACAGCTACCATAAAATTAATCTGTTAAAGAGCTCTTGTACCTTGTTCCGATGCAGACCTAAACAAACCCCTTTGCTGTTCTGCCCGAGATAAATCTTTTAAAACTCCTGCTCTAAATCACTCCCCTAATTTTAATGAGTTTATATATATCAGCCTTTGCCAGATTTTTGCTGTAGCCATTCTCTGAGATTACAGCAATGATAAAGTAAGGGCGAAAATTGTTTATTACATGTTATTCTTTGGAAGCAAACTTTCCCCCCCAGAGGCTGTTGGGAGAGTTATCGATTTTCTGCCACCGAGTGAAACGCGTGACCTTTATAATATGAGCAATGATTAGAAGGCCAATAAAATGACATCATTCCGTTTAAACCCGGGGAGTTCACACAGCAAATAACAAAATGTGCCACATTTCATGCTGTCCATGGACAGGAAGGGAATGTTGCCTGGATTCAGGAGCGGCTGAAGCTCCCCAAAATGCCTGGTCAAATATTTGGGGCACACGTGTCCTCATTTGTGCCTGTGTTTCCCTAATCGACACCAGGTCCCTTCCTAAACTGAACGGAATAGTCAATTTTAAATAGAATAATTTAGAGTTTAGGAATATTTCTAAATCAAGTAGATCTTATTGTAAGACAGCTTTGGCCAATGTGCTGTGGTTGCTCTAGAGCAACTGAGACAGATACATTTAAATATGTGAAGTATAACTGCACAGAGGATATTGATTTTATCACGCACATTAAAATAAGGAGTGCAGAAAACTGTTTTAGCGAGGCTGAGAAGGGCCTGATTTACTGAAATCATTTCAGGGAAGAAATTTATGGAATTTTCCTATTTCCCTGTTCAGCCACATAAGTCTGCTCCCACACGTATGTTCTTTTCCCTCTGCTCCATCAAAACTTCATCTTTTGACCCATCAGGACCTGCTGCACCAGGTCTCCAGCCCTTAAGCGTTTGCTGCTTAGAAAGCCCAAGCAAAGCAGCTCTCACAGCACCGCTGAGGACGGCACGGCGACAATTTTCTCTCCCATTTCTGGCTCATTGCGTAATATCAATAATCTCAGTGGCTTTGTATTATACTTGCCATAAGTGGCTCTCGTGATTGATTAAACGCCTTAGCTTTTCTTTGGCGTTTAATCAATTGCAGCAGCAGTTTATTGCTTGGCACATTACAGAGTAAAAGAGATTATTACTTAATTATTCTGAAAAAAGCAGCAGCTCGACGGCGTGGCTGACAGCGGAGCGTGGCCGGGGGCCTAGGCGTCCCGGCATGGGCCGCCACCAGAGCGGAGGAATTGGTGCCATAAATAAGGAATTGCACACCCTGCAACGAGCCCGAGTCCGTCGCTTGCTGGGTACCTCCAAATTTCCCTTAAATTATTGCCTTTATTACCCAGCCCCACGTGCATGTGAGCTCGCTGTCAGGTACCGTGGCAAGCGGCGCGTCGGCAGCCCTGGGTGCAGTGCCAGATGTGCGCGCGGCTGGAGGTGGGGAGCCAAATATGGCGAAAAGCTGCAGAAACACCGAGATGAGGGAGAGAAAACAGCACTTGGTGGCATCCTCGGGGAGATCTAGTGACTCCTGTCGTGTCACACCTGAGCTCCTCTACCCGGAGCACTCGGTCAAATCCATATGCAGGGAAAGCACAGCAGGACGGGGGTTTGGGTGGCGTACACAGGTATGCATGCTGGGGCACCACAATATTCAATATTCAGAGTATATCGGCATACATTCCCAAAATCACAGAATGGTTGAGGTTGGCAGGGATGTCTAGAGATCATCCAGTCCAACCTCCCTGCTCCAGCAGGGACACCTGCTTTTATTTCTGCTTGTGGAACAGGATCTAACCCCATGGCATGCCCATGCAAAGGGACAGGACAAAATTTAGGATTAAAAGAATGGGTTTCGGTTCCTTGCTTTGCCCCTGACTTTAGGTACGATCGTAGGCAAGTGTTTTTGTTACCCCTGTGCCTCAGTTTCCCTTTGGGAAATGGGAGTCACTGTTGTTCACTCCCTTAGGGAAGCACATGAACTTAGGGATTGGTAGCTGCTCCTTCATTGTGGTAATGGAGATCGTATAGATCCTTTAAAGA